>PVIW01010415.1:0-44337 GCA_004026585.1 Noctilio leporinus
GGTTACAGCAGCTGGGGGGCTCCAGGGGGGTTACAGTGGCTGGGGGACACCAGGGGGGTACAGCAGCTGGGGGTGTCAGGCGCAGAGCTGCTGGCAGTGCAGCACCTGAGGCCAATGCACACAACAGGCCCCCGTCTGCCCCTCAGCACGGCTCCATGGTCCCAGGGCACCCTGGACGTTCAATGTGTGGAAGCCACGGGCCAGGGTCAGCGGCACCCTGACGGCAGCGGGCGCCCTGCTTTTTGGTCTCCCTGCTCACCACAGGCTCCAGAGGCGAGTCACCTGAGCCCACAGCGCACTGGCACTTTATTCGGGGTGACCACCCTGGGGCTGACACCAGCGGCTGCAACGTCCCCTTCCCGTGTGGCCCGTCTGATGTCACCCCTGATGGCACATTTAGGAACCTCCCCTTTCCCTGCTCTCTGGATGAGTTAGTATGAGGCTGGCCCCTGCCAGCGAGGGGCAGCACGCACTCCAAGACCCGTAGTCCCGTGTTCCCATGCTGGCCAGATCACTTCCCACCAATTCCACCTCTCCAGGCCCCGGGACCACGGACACTGGCCCCAGGACCACGGACACTGGCCCCAGGACCACGGACACTGGCCCCGGGACCATGGGCACTGGCCCCAGACCCTGCCAGCAGGACGTGCTCCCCCAGGAATCTGTCCACCTTTCCCCTGAGTTTCCAAATGTGCTGGCATAAACCTCTTCGTAGAATTCTTTCGTTTTTTTTGGAATGTCTGCTCTTTTCTTCCCAGGGCCACTTGCAGGGGTTTGTCTGTTTTCATGGTCTTCCCGAAGAAGCAGCCTCTGGCTTTGTGAGATGATCACAACTCGCTGAATTCCGAGCTGCCTCTCAGATCTTCCCGCTGATTTCTCTGGGTTGATTCTATAGAGCTCGACTTTTACTTTCTTTTTTTAATATCTCAAAGCATTAATTTTCAGGCTTTCTCCTCTTTTGGTCCAGCACGCAAGGCTGTAATTTCCTCCGAAGGATCCCGCAGATGTGTGTGGCGGTTTCATTAGGCTTCACATCTGTCCTTTTTACATCATTAGCGATTTTTTCTGCGGCCTCCAAGTTGTTTAGAGCTGGCCCTGAATTTCCAAACACGCAAGGAACTAGTTCTCTGGCGGCGGCCGCTGCTGCTATCAAATGGTTGCGTTTTCCCAGGGGCACTTTTTGCAGCGAGTCCTGCGTTCCCGGCTCTGCGGCGTGGGGCCGGGTCAAGACCGGAACTGCTCAATGTCCATCCCAGACAAGAAGAAGCCAACCGAATTCACCATCACCAAATCCGTATTATATAAAGCGTGTTACAGGTACCACTCTAAGAACAAGAAGAAGAATTAAATATGATAAATAATAGAATGGCCATAACTGCACCCCTATCAACAACGACCTGAAATGCAAGTGGATTACATGCTCCAATCAAGAGACATTCAGCGGCTGAATGAAGGAGGAAACGGGCCCTTCCGTGCTGCCTGCCGGAGCCTGGCGGCCCGCGGTGACGCACAGGCTGGCAGGGAGGGGATGGACACCCCGGAAAGTGGGCATTTTCAAAAAGCTGGAGCAACACGACCATCCGACAAAACAGGCTTGGAAACAAAGGCTCTATGGAGACAGAAGAAGCCAGCAGTCCCACCTCTGGGTACTGATCCTAAGAAACCCAAAACACTCATTCAGAAGGACATGGGTATCCCTACGTTCGTCGAAGAAGTTTTCACAAGGGGCAAAGTATGGAAGCAACCTGCGTGCCTGGCATGGAGGAGAAGCAGTGCGTGTACACACCAGAATAGCACCCGGCCACAAAAGAATGAAATTCTTCCATCCGCGACAGCATGGGTGGGCCTAGAGGGCCCCGAGCTGAGGGAAGGAAGTCAGAGAAAAACAAACGCCACGTGATTTCACTTCCACGTGGAACCTAAAAACCAAAACCAGCAGACAAAACCAACAGAGCCTCCTAGGTGCAGAGCAAACTGACGGCTACCAGACAGGGCGGTGGGAGGAGGGGTTGAGAAAAGGCAAGGAGCGAAGGACACCCTGGAGGTTAACACACAGTCACAGGGGTGTCCAGTTCGGTCTCAGGAAGATAGTCCGTAACGTGTGGTGAACCACGTGTGGCGTCAGGTGGGTAGGAGGCTAATCGGGGGATCACTTTCTAAGTCACACAGTTGTCTAACTAATGGGTGGAACATCGGTCACCAAAACAGCGCTGCATGTCAACGTGTTGAAAATGTTACAAATACTTTCAGAAACCGTGGAAGTGCCCAGGCGCGCTGCAGACAGTGGCCTTGGCCAGCTCTCCACCCGCCCGGGGAGCTGAAGGGTCCCGGTCATGTTTGCATAACCTACCTCCACCTCTGTTTTCAGGTCCATTTTGTCCGCAGCCAGGAAGGTGCCCAGCTCTCTGGCACTGTTCCCAACCACATGTCCCTCCTTTCACCGCCACCGCCACCGCCGCACCTCCTGACGCATCAGCGTGGGTCTCTGAAATGCAGACACCTCGTTTCTCCCAGCCCGGAGCCCTGACGGAGCCCTGACGTCCCCACGGGTTCTTTCAACCTGTTACTCTGTTGGGCGGACGTGGTTCCAAAAGCTTGCCTCGCATTTTATACTTGCTTTCCACGTTCTTGGGGCTTCTCTCTTTTTTTCCTTTCCCTTTTTACTCAATAAGAATTTTCCGTTTGTTTCATTGCATTTGCATCCCATTGTTCCGCGTTCAGAAGTTCTACGAGGTCCGTCCCCAAAGTAGCGAGCCAATGTCAGAATTTAATTAGAACCGCTGGCACTCAGTAGTTTCGGGACAGACCTGGTAACCTCCAGCACTTGCCTTAAATGTCACTGGTTCTTTAAACACCTGGCTTCTTGCCTGGGTGCCTAGTTCTACAAGATTTTATCACGTCATGATGTCCTGAAACCACCAGGCCCCACGCACGACAGCAGACCCTGCACCCCACCCACCCACCTCCACTGCCCGTTTCCCACCGGCACAACTTGGGCACTTCCAGAATGTTCTGCACGGGACTCCTTGAGCAGTGACCTTTCTGACGGCTCTTCCACGCCGTGAAAGGCCCTCAGCACCCGCGTCCCTGCTGAACGGGGCCCTGAGGCCCGGGCCGCACTGCCAGCTCTCACCCAGCTGGGGGCTCACACAGACAAGGCTTCGACGGGCCCATGGGCACAGGGTTTGCTCCTCCCGGGCAGGTGCCCAGGTACACGGTGGTGGGCGGTACTGCTAACCCCTCAGGTCAGCCCTCAGGAGGCCGTCCTGCTGCCTGATTTAATGGAGTTTCGCTAAAGCGCTGCTGGTGCTGAGCACCCTCCCAGGGGCTCATTGGCTCCCCTCCATCTTCTTTGGTGACGTAGCTGCTCAAACTTTTTGTCCATTTCCTAACCAAAATGTTTTCTTAGTGTTCAGAGTTCTTCAACTATTCCGGGGAAAGTCCTCTGTCACGTGTGTCATTTGCAAAGATTTCCTTCCAGGAAGAGGCCGGTTTCCACCACCACCCAGGAAGAGGCCGGTTTCCACCACCACCCAGGCCTGTGCAGAGTGAAGTGTTGGCCTCTGACAAAGGGCCCGAGCCTTCAGCAGGCACAGGCGCACACAGGCAGCGTGAGCCACTCTTCCCGACAGATCCGCACCTGTCATCCCGTTGCTCTGTCCTTCCTGAAACTTAGCCCCACAGGTTGGAGTCTGTGTTCACAATCAGCACTTTTCCTAAAATGGTCACTCGGTCTCGGGACTCGGTCTCGGTGACACATCTTCCTTCTGCTGTTCTCCCACCAACCTCCAGGGCTCTTTATGCAGCAGCCACCTTCCCTGAACACGCCACCCAACACAGCTCCAGCCAAGGCCCAGGGAGACACGAGCCGTGCACATGCCTGCGCAGCGCCGGTGTCCGCAGCAGATGGAGCTTGGGCCGGTGGCACGTCTGACTTGGCCACTGCTGCATCCTCAGCCCGCACTGCAGGGCTTGGCCGAGGGGAGGTGCCCGACAGGCACCCCAGCACTGACCAGGGTGAGGGCCCAGCATGTGACCAGGCTCAGGGCTCAGTGTGTGACCAGGCTCAGGGCTCAGTGGGGACCAGGGCGAGGGGTCAGTGGGGACCAGGCTCAGGGCTCAGTGGGGACCAGGCTCAGGGTTGTGTGACCAGGGCGAAGGCTCAGTGTATGACCAGGGTCAGGGTTCAGTGTGACCAGGGTCAGGGCCCAGCGTGTGACCAGGGTCAGGGCTCAGTGGGGACCAGGGCGAGGGGTCAGTGGGGACCAGGGTCAGGGTTCAGTGGGGACCACAGCAGGGGTTGAGCAGGGTCAGCCTGGAACACCGGTAGTGACATTCGCTGCCAACACAGGTGGCTGCCACTTACCACAGGCACCTGTACTGGACAAGGGGGGCCCACCCCTCCCCTGGGCTGGGATTTACAGAAGCCTCCGAGACAGACGTGGGGTTTGCAGGGAGAAGGAAGCCCCCAGGGCGGGCCCCCTGAGTGGAGTCCGCCTCGCAGAGCACCCGGCACTCACTGTCCAGACCCCCGCAAGGGTGCTGGTCACACTAGAGGGTGGCTGGGAGGTGGCTAGTGGGGCTTCCTCCCATTGCCACCTCTCCCAACCCGCTGGGCCCACAGCAGAAAGGGCTTCCACGTGCCCAGCACAGCCTGGCCTTGGCTGCTGGTGCCGGGTGTCCCTGTGTTGGGGCCAGCACAGCAGCCTCTGGCCTCCGGGATAGGTTGTCACCCACTAGGGCCAGGAGGAGGCAGAGGGGCATCGGGGCGGCAGCACCTGAGCTGTGTGACTGGGCCAGGAGAGGGTCCGTCCCCTGGGCCAGAGGCGGCAGCGGGGTGAGGGGAGCTGGGTCTGTGGAGGCCTGTTCCTCCTTATTTACCCACCAGTACGCCTGCCACCAGCACTGACATTTTTGGTGACTTTCTGCTCAAGTAGGAAAAATATTTTTAGTAAAAACAAACAAACAAAAAAAACCAACAGATACAAAGCGGCACCCAGCACAGCACCAAGAAACGCGGGTGCGTCCGGCAGCCACATGCAGCTGAGGGCTCGTCCCCCTCGTCAGCGGGTGGGGGACACAGGACCGTGAGCCCCATTGGCCAGGGCTGGGGTGACACCAGGAGGCCCAGGGAGGTGCTGAGATTGTCACTTGCCCACAGCCCTCTGCGCACACGCTGCGTAAGGGTCGTGGTGACCCCTGCGGTGGGCACAGTACCCTTACCAGGAAGCTAAGACTCGGCAGGTGAGAGACTTAGTCCAACCAGCTGAGATTGAAACCGAAACCTGGACCCAGGCCTGCCTCTGCCCCAAGTCCCGGGCAGCCACCAGGTGGCCATGCCAACCCGTCCACCCGCCACCTGCACACCCGTCCGCATCCATCCACTGTCCTGTCCTCCTGTCTACACGAGACACCCTCTCGCCGGCTCATCGGCCTGCCGGCCCGCTGTTCACCCAGCTCTCCTTCACCCCTCCAGCCACCAGTTCCTCATGCCTCCTCCCACCCCCACCCACCATCCACCCACCCATCTGCTCGCCTCCCAACCACCCTCCACCCCTGCTGCCCACCCATCAGCCACTCACCCACCCACTAGCCCACCTGCATACCCCTTCCAGCCCTTCAGCCTGTTTGCCCATCTGTTTGGCCATGCTTCTACCCACCCACACAGAAAGTGGGGGTCCCAGGAGGGTGAGAGGATGCAGGTGAAAGCAGAGCCCCCCACCCCAACCCCGGGGCAGCAGGAAACACCCTGCACAGGACCCTACAGGCTGGGCTCTGAACCAGGCCTGCAGCTGGGTGGTCCTGGGCCCTGGGAAACCCCCATCTGCTTGTGAAAGGCAGGGGGGCCTCTGACTCCAGTGGACGGGCAGCTGGGCAGGAGGAGTCACACACCCTGGGAGCCTCCTGGGGCCGAGACCCAGGCTGCGGTGAGCCACCGCTGGACACCTGCCGGCCGCTGCGCGCACTGCCGTGGGGAGAGCACCCTCCCTGTGGCGGCACCGCCTGGGCCAGGGCCCCACTGGTCCCTGTGGCACAGGGGCTCCTGCTGCCGACGGACCTGAGCAAGGGCAGCCCCACCCCAGGAACAGGACGGGGTCTGAGCCTGAGGAGGTGTCCACAGACACCCCTCCTGCTCCACCATCCCTTCCTTCTGAGGTCCACACATCCTGTCACCTCTCCCTTCCAAGCTCCACACGCCTGCTGTCATGCCTTCCGCCTCCATCCGGCCCCGCTGACCCTCTGGCCCAGCGGCCCTGGTGCTCACGCCGGGGGCCGCCTGTCGCTGCTGCTTCGCTCTCAGGACGAGGCTTCCTGGCAGCTGGGCTGGCAAGCGCCACACCCGGTGAGGTCCCGTCCCGTCCAAGAGGTCAGGCCCTGGGCCTCCGGCAGGTCCGCCTGTGGGCTGCCGCCTGCACTTCCCTCTGGGAGGCCCTGGAAGGGCCTGGCCTGGGGCGCGTCTGGGGTGGAGGGTCTGCTGCCCACGTGGGCTGGCAGCTGTGAGCGGGGGCTGGGGCGGGAGCCCCCCCGAGCTGGCACCAGCAGCCGTGACCCAGCCCTGCCTCTGCCGCATCCCGAAGGTATCAGTTTCTTCTCCTGGTGCAGCGCCCACCAGCTGTCCCAGGCAGCTGTCACTTGCTCCCCTGACCTCTGAGTCAGAAGCCACTGAGGAGAAGCCGGGCCTGGCCGTGGGAACGGAAACACCCTCACGCCCCGCACTCTCCAAGAGCCCGTAGTGGGGGCGGAGGGCGTGCAGGAAGGCAGGGAGCACGGCAGTGCTGGGAGGGTGCCCCGCCACACCCTGCGGGGGTCCACACCACCCCTCTCCCCCACCCGTAGCAACCAGGACCCCTTCCCAAGAACGGCTTTGGCTTCCTGAGGCCCCCACGGATGAGGGAGTCCTCCATGCACCCTCCGCAATCCCCCCATTCCCACCGGCACGGAGCCCACACAGCCGTCCACGCTCCGGCCAGCGGTGTCCCTAGCTCCCCTGGGCAGCCTTTGTCCTGCGTGCACTGTTCCTCGGCCCGGACAGCACCTGCTCAACCGTCAGGCGGAGCACACGCACCCCCGGAGGCTGCGCCGCCCTCCCGTCCCTGAACATGGCACCCCCCAAAGGCCCTCAGAGCCCCCATGGGTCTCCAGGAGGCATCAGCAGGGCCCAGGAGCAGGGTGCAGGCGTGGGTCCTGCCTGGGAGCCGTGTGCATGGGATGGTGGCAGCAAACACCACCTGAGCCCAGTGCGGCGGGACCTGCCAGGCCGGGTGGGCTGAGACCCTCTGGCAGAGGGAACTTGAAAAGGGCAGGGATGCCGGCGCTCCCGGCACAGGGCAGACCCGGTCACGCAGGAGGCCGACAGCAGCAGAGCCCAGACCCAGAGAGCTCCAGGCTCCCCTGCTCCCAGCTGGGGTGCGACGCAGCATGACCCTTCCCCCACCCCGACGGCCCCTCGCTCCTTGGTCTTTGGGTGAAGAGCAAGGCCCAGGGCGGGGTGGGGGGCCCTCCTCTTGCGTGAGCCCCCCTGCCTTGGTCCTCCCAGGGGTGGGGGGCCTGGGGAGCCAGCGCTCAGACTCCAGAACCTGCCCGGGGCCTTGCTCACCCCGGAGGCAATTCTGCCCACACCTGGGGGAGGGGCAGGTGGGGGAGGAGCAGGTACCCCGGTACCTACCAGTGGCCTCTCCTTGCTGGCACCAGGGGTTCACATCCCACAAGTTGCTCTGTGGAAACAAGAGGGTGGTCCTTAGGGGCCTGGAGAGGCTCAAGGGCACTGTCACCAGCCCCGCTGAGTGAGAGCCAATGGCCAGGGCTGCTCCCAGTCATGCCCAGGACCACCCCACAGGTCAGCGAAGGGCCAGGATCTGAGGACTGGCCCCTGACTCCCAGGACCCCAGGACCACGAGCTCTCCCACTGGGTACAGAGGATCCGGGGTCGGCCCCTGGAGGGTCACAGCCCTGTGCAGGCAGGAGCCCCAACCGTCCCACTGCCATCACTAGAGGAGGCGGACACGGCCTGGCCCGTCGGACCTGTACCACTCACTCGACCAGGGCTCCTTGGCAGGGGAGGCCTGGCTTTCCCGGCCACCTGGCACCCAGCACCGCCCCAGGCGCTCCGGACGTGCTAACGGGTGGGGGTGGGTGGGAAGATGGGTGGTGACGGGTGGATGGTGGGGGTGGGTGGACAGGATGCTGGTCAGCAGCCCACTGCTGTCCCAACCGAGTGGCTCAGTGAAGCGGTGCGTGGGGTGAGGGGCAGAACCGGGCCAGGCGGACTTTGGGGCACCCCTACCCTGCGTGCCATGCTGGCCTCCGGCCTCTTCCACGTCACCCAGCTGCAGCTGCCTCCACGTGCCAGCAGAGCGGCGGCCACACCACGAGGCCCCCAACCCGCCCCCGACTCTGCAACTCATCCTGGAGCTTGTTCGTCTCCACAAGGGTCCCTTCACCCACTGCAAAACAGTACAGGGAAATTCATTTTCTTTTTAGGAGTGTTCTGGGAAATGAAGCAATTAGCATGATCTTAAACCGACACATACTATCAATTGTAATTCAATTACTTGGCTTAACTGCGGGATGGGCTGCGTGTGGGCTCCAGGGGCAGGTGGGTGAGGACCGGCCGGCCCCAGCCGGGGAGCTGCCTCACCCCTTTCCTGGGGCGCCCCTGGCTGGGAAGGCCAAGCTTAGGTCCCACCCCAAGGTCAGACGGAAGGTCACAGACAAAGGCGGCAGGCTGTCCGGGACCCCAGACAGAGGGACGCGACCTCCACAGACCAGGCTCCTGCCCCAGCGCCGCCGGAGGCCGGGCACTGAGCAGCGCACTCCGGCCTTGGCCTCGGCCTGCAGTGGGCAGGGGCCCCTCACACAAGGCAGCCCGTGCCCCACTCCGTGTGTGAGCGCCCCTGCTGAACCCCCAATTCACAGGCAGGGCACAGGGAAACGGTCGCCAAGAGACCGCAGGACTCACCCAAGGACGTGCAGCTTTCACTCCTGAGCGGGTCACTGCCCCCGGTCACCCCACCACTTCAGGTCACCCAGGCAGCCACCGCCTGGCATGGTGGGATTCATATGGGGTGATGCAGCCTCCCGGCGGGTGGGGGCAGAGGACCCCGGCTGGCGGGGGCTGTCACTGGGCAGAGGAAGAGGCCAGCGACCTTGGGCCCAGGGCCGCAGCCGGCCGTGTAGTGTGGCAGCTGCCCTGCTTCTGTCCAGGGCGGAGGCCCGGCCCCCGCACAAGCACTCGGCCACTGTCCTGGTGGCGGGGTCTGCAGCAGGGCTGGCCCCACAGCCTGAGCATGGCTTTCCAGGCCGGCTCGCGTCCTGGCCCTCAGGAGCGGTCGGTCCCCTCTGGAGAAGCAGTGGCCAAGGCGACTTTCCAGCGCCCGGCTCCGCCCACCCCAGCAGCCTGGGCCTGGGACAGGCAGCGGTGGGGGTGCAGGCAGTGCCGGGGTGCAGGCCGGCCGCCTCCGGGGCTGGGGTGCACCACCAGGGCCTCGCCAACTACTCAAGCACAGCACCACCCCTGCTGGACACGTGTGGCCGTGTGGAGTCGGGCACCCTGGGCGGGCAGGGCCGCGCAGGGCTGACTCTTGGGGCCCCCACCTGTGCTCAGGGCCTGGACGCGCAGGGAGGCAGGGGGAGGGCCTCCACATCTCAGCGTCTGGACGTTCACCACCGGGGCTGCATAGGGACGTCTCCCCCACATCAGCATGACCGTTGACACGGACCCTCTTCAACAAACCTGACGCTCAGTCCACTGGCCTTCACCCACCTCTCAGCTGGTGGTCCGGCCAACACCCTCAGCAGACTGGCCCCCCGAGAACAGATACGGACAGACAGGCACCGAAGAGCCAGCCATGGCCCTGTGCCCACAGCAGAAGCAGCGGGTGCACCACTGGCACCGATGGGGGTGGGGGGAGGGGCAGGCCAGCAGGAGGGGGGATCAAGGACAGGGCACAGGCAGGCAGCCTTGGTGCGAGGGAGCACCAGGCATCAGGCGGGACAGGTGTCCCTCCAGTCACTGCTGGGCGCTGGGCAGGCCTCAGCTTCTGACGGAGGCCACAGAGGACAGGGGTGCCCCAGGCCCGGGCACGCCCGGAGGAGATGCTGGAGATCTGGGTCCCACCAGGACCCCAGACCCCACCAGGGTCCCAACAGGTCCCACCCGTTCCAGCAGGGTCCCGTCCTCGTCCTGGGGCAGGAGCTCAAGGCCAGGCTGCTCAGGTGCCGCAGGACTGGGGTCGGCATGGGGGTCCATGTGCCGGGCGGGGCACCAAGCGCCGGACAGTGGGGTGAGGGGGCAAGAGGGAACACGCCTAAGCTCGTCATGCTTTTTTACGTCACACCATTGTCCTCCTGAGCACTCCCAACGCTGGCGCTCATGCGAGCCCCCCAGGAACCTTCCTTGTCCGCTTTCCCCGGCGCCACGGAGGAACAGCCTCCCCCAGGACGAGACGTGACGAACCGTGGGGGAGGGGGTGTGCGTGTGCGCTCACAGGCCTAAAATACCACTGCGTTTTCTCTATCCCGCACTCTTCTCATAATTAGGATCTCAGCAACCATCCACCTACAAAGACATCGGTTCCAGTTCACCGAACAGCCAAACTGCGTGTGGATTTATTCGGTATTTACAGTTGGAGATCAGCCCGACCACCTCCCTGCGCTCCAGGGCAGGGCGTAGGGAGGGCTCTGCACAGCCGGGGGCACTTCCTGGCCCCCTCCGCCCGCCCAGGCCCACCAGGTAGCCATGGTAACAGAGCAGCTGATGCTCTGAGCTGCACCTGGGCCAGGTGACACGTGGCAGGGAGGTCAGGTGAGAGGGACAGGAGCAGCCTGGCACAGACGCAGCTGTCGGGGCCAGAGGGCAGCCCGGCTGGGCATGGACAGGTGACTCTGGTCCCAGTTGCGTGGGCCAGACCAGCACCTGGCAAGCCTGCTACTGACCACAGCGGCTGGCGGGGGCTGTGCCCCGCTCATCCCTCTCTTGTCCCAGCGGACGAGGCTCTGCCCTGCCCTGCAGACAGGAAGAGTGGCCTCAGCCACAGTGAAGTCACTGCCATGGGGACGGAGCTGGCTCTGCCACTACCAGGTGGTGACCTCATGACCTCCTACATCTTCCTCACCTGGGAAAGAGGCCAGACCCGGGGCAGACGTCAGGGCACACAGCTAGGACAGCCCTACTCTGAGCCAGGCAGCCTGGGCTGGAGGCCCAGCTCTGCCCACACGTGCTGGGCAGCCTGGGCAGGTGCCTGCACTCTCTGGGTGCTGGGAACAGTGACGGACACATGCCTGCCTCTTGGGCTCTGTGCTTGTGGACAGAAATAAGCAACATAATTGAACAGTACAGGAGACAACGCAGAGGGGCCTGAAGCCTGGCTGTGTGTCCAGGCTGGCCCGGCTCCTGCTCACAGGAGGACCGCTGCTCTCTGCAGCCCCAGGGTCCCTGCCGTGGCTCTCCGGGCCATCAGGGTCCCTTTCCGGCTTCCCGTGCGGCACCAGCAGAGGGCCAGAGGCAGCTCTGCATCAGATCCTGCTTCCTTGTTTTAATAGAAGCTGCTTTCAGGGAACATTCGGTCCAGAAGCCAAGGCCCTGGGAATGGCCGGGCAGGCAGACCCTCAGGGAGCAGGTGCTCCAGGCCTCCTGCCACAGAGAAGGAGACTGAGAGCCAGAGTGGGGACCGCACCTCGGGCTGGTACCTCAAACAGAGCCCACCCGCCCGCCGCTGTGCCCACGTGGCATCAAAGCCGCGCCTCCTGCATCCACCCCTCCCGCACACTCGCACACTTGGCGGGGCACCACCGGCCTTGGACAGTTGTCGGAGGACGTTACCTGTGGCCACAGGCAGGTTGACAGACCTATGACCTATGATCGAGCTCTACAGCCGAAGAGCAGCCCTGCGGGCTCACACCACCGCCTGCTGGCTGCACCCCCAAATTGCAGGTGCAGCTCTAGGGTGGCTCATTCAAAAGAACTGGTCTCAGATCCCCCGTGACAGAACATGGCAGCTTCTTGGACATCTGCTTGTGCAGCAAAGGACGCGCCCCAGGGACTGAGGGTGCCACACCAGGCCGGCACGACTCCAGAGGGCCGTGTCCTACCGGGAGAAGTCAGGGAGGCGAGCACGGGGCAGGGCAAATGCTACCAGGTTCCCTGGACCCCGATCTCACTGCAAAACCCAGGGGGCCAGCAGGGGGCCGTTAGCACCAGCTTCCTTTGCTGGCCGTAGGCCACACGTCACCACAGTAGGGTGGGCCCAGCTACCCCTGGGGAGGTGAGTGTCACCTCAGCGGGGCTACCAAGACACATGGGCACAGGCACACAGATACCATGCCCGCCGGCCCTCGCCTCGATCTGCAGATGGCCTCCTCCCGCAGCCGGGTGGCCTCCCAGTCCCCCTCGGTGACCTCCGGAAGCAGCACCTGCTCCTGGCCCTGCTACGCACTGTCGTCCCCGTTGAAGATCTTCTTGTCGGCCGCCAGCTCAGCAGAAGGGGCCTGGGGCTCTGCTGGTGACAGTCAGCCGGCTGCCCTGCCAGCGGACCCAGCCCCGTCATCTCCCAGGCTCCACCTCAAGGCCCGGCCTTGGCCCACCCTGCCCCCACCCCACCAGGCTCCGGGCGCCGGCAGGGCTGGCCCCATCCCAGGCTCTGCAGCCACGTGGGCCACGGGGCCAACTGCTCAGGGGACGCTCCACAGGGCCACCAGGCACTGGGCTGCTGCAAATGGTGGGCAGGGGTTGGGGAGGGTGTCCACGGACGTGAGGCCCTGCCCTGGCCCTCATGCTCACCTCTGGCCGCCCCACGCCCGGCTGCAGGGCACCCGCAGGACTCAGCTCAGTGGCAGCCAGGGCCACGCTGAAGACCCTAGAGAGCCGTCTCCACCTTCCCAGCCCTCCAGGGGACCTCAGGGAACCCCGGCAGCTGGGGTGGCCCCACAGGCCCCCTGAGCATGTGTCTTGTGGGCGGCAGCTAGGGGCCACACTGGTCCTCCGGCAGACCCTGCCCCTCTGGGCCCCGCCACAGCCCCGCTCCCACCAGGCCACCAGGGGAGCACAAGCTGAAGGCTAGAATCCTTCCCAGCAAGTGGGGGCCAGGTGTGGGGAAGGGCGAAGGACATACTGATTGGGGCAGAAACCAAGAAACCAAGAAATGTGTCAGCAGCATCTGGACAATGTCAGTGCACCCCAAGTGACCCCCGCAGAGGCCCTGGTGGCAACGCAGCTCCAGCGCCAGGGCCGTGGGGGGGACCAAGTGTGCTGCCAACAGCGTTTCCTGTAACCTGCTCCTGGCTCCACAGGCTGCACACCCACTGCTGGTGCCAGTGGCTGCACCAGCCGGCCCCCCTGCCACAGCCTACCCCCCACCCCACCCCCACCCCGCCTGCATGCAGGCCACTGCGGGAGGCTCCTTCCCCCAGGCTCAGCGAGGCCTTTAAATAAACATATAAATGGATGCATATAAAATCAAAGATCTGGAAGAATCTGTGGAAAAGCGCTCTCTGGCTAGGGTGGCTATTAACACCCCCGCTTCCGGGTGTGGGTGGGTGGAAGTGAGCAGGGCCTTGGCGGGAGGGGACCCCAGATGCCCGCCCACCGCCTCCTGCTCTGGACCCCCAGCCCCTCCAGAATGCGGGGAGGGGCCCCTCCAGGCAAGTCCTGGGCCAACCCAAGGCTTGACATCCTCACCTGCAGGCTGGTGTCAGTGCCGCTCACCCCAAGGCCAAGGTGTCCCGCCACCCCATGGACACGGTGGGGGGGGGGGAGGCTGGGGCCCCCACGCCCCCCTGGCAGGTACCGGGCAGCGCTCCCCAGGGCTGAAGACAACAGACAGGGCAGGAAGAGACGGCTGACGGCCGCAGCCCTTCCTTTCTGGAGGGACCAGAAAGCGCCCCTTTATTCTCCTCACAAAGGCCCAGTTGGGTCTTCCACCAGGGCTCGCTGGCACCGCGCGGGGCCGCGGAGGGGCCGCCCAGGAGGCCCTTCCAGCTCAGAGGCGTCCACAAAGGCGGCTTTCTCCTCCTTCCAGGGCCAGGGCTCGCCCGTTCTGCACGGTCAGAGGAAACCCACGGGCCACTGTGACTGCTGGAGGGCAGGCTGAGCCGTGAGCGGCTTCCGTGAGACGTTGTCCCTGGAGGCCGGACCACCCCCACCCCAGGGCCGGAGACAGCCAGGGGCTCTGGGAAGCAGGCCACATCGACCCTGGGCTCCACGGGGGACTGTCCAGGAACCTGGCAGGGGGGCAGGGGTCAGAGATCAGGGCACCGGCCAGTCACACACCTGAAAAACATTCTTTTTCAGCAGCCAAGACGGGCCATCCTTTCTCCAAGTGACTATGGCTGTCTGCTCTCGGGTGGAAGTTTCTGGAGACCCGTCAAAGAGCAGACGGCCAAGGCTGGCAGGACCGGAGCGTCCCCGCGCCCTCTTTTGAAAGAAGGGAGCTGGGTGCACAGCGCGGGGTGCTATCCTAGGCAGGGGGCCAGGGCAGGGGACTTGGAGCTGCCGCTGGGGGCACAGCGCAGGCTGGGGGCCACCGCAGCCAAGGGGGCCGGTCCAGAGAGCTGCCTGCTCACGGCCACGGCACCGGCTCGGCTGCGAGAGGCGGGCGGTGGGCACCTCGGCTCTGCCAGGACCCCAGCATGCAGCCGGCGGCCCCAGGGCGGGGTCTCGGCTCGGGTGGGGCTGCAGGGCCACAGGTGAGATTCGCTCCACAACAGGAAGACTCCTGAGCCGTCAGACCAAGTCTTCGCGCTCCTTTCAAAACAATGTGACCTTTCTCCCAGGCTTTAATCAGCTCTGAAGATTTTATTTTTGCCTTTCTTATTCAAAATGTGATGATGGGACTGAAGCTGGTTTTTAAGAAATAGGATGAACGTATTCTGTTTATAATAGACTCTCCGGCCTGTGACTTGCAGCGTTGGGACAGTTGGGACACTGCTCACCTAGGACGACCCGTGCGCTCCTGTCCAGCTGGCCTCCCGCTTCCGCTCCCGGAACGGACCCGAGGCAGCGGCCACGCTCAGCAAGCCAGCTGCCAACAGTTACCTGCACCGAGCCGGGCCGGGGCCCAAGGTCAAACGCCGACCTTTGAAAAGGTCGTTTATGTGCCTCGGCAGACGCTGCTGACAGAGGCGCTGCCCTCAGCCCTCCTGCTCCTCCCTGGAGCAGCAGCTGGACCCTATGCTGCCCGGTCACATTCACGGCCGTGATGCAGCCCCACGCCCACCGCTGTGTGCGGCCCCTCTGTGCCATGGGAAGCAGAGCTCGGGACTCTCCCGCAATCTCCTGCGGCAAAGAGCACAGAAGAGGCAGGGAGGGGAGCGGAGACAGTCAGAGGGCCAGGAGCACGGGGCCCCAGCGGGCAGCAGAGCACAGCCTTGCCCAGGAGGGCGCAGCCCTCTGGGTTGCCGGGCCCGGACAACCACGTGTGGGCCGCCCTCATCCTGGCACATAGTCCACGGGGCTGTGTCCTCGGCCATCGGAGGGGGCGGCCCTCAGCTCCCCACCTCCTGGGAGCTGCCGCACAGCCTCTCTTGGGCAGCACCCGAGGCCGTGGTCCTTCTCTGCAGACGCCCTGCGGCCATTTGCGGTGCAGACGCCACCGCAGCTGTGGGAGAGGGGACTGCAGCAGCCCAACCCAGGGTCAACAGCCCCGAAGGAGCCCAAGGGAGTGAGGCCGCCCTTCACCACCTCTTGCACGGCTCCGGGCGCGCAGGGCATCGGAGAGCTGAGTCCCAGGCGGTCCAGCTGAAGGCACTCCGCTGCCCAGGGCGGCGCTGAACCAGGCAGCCGGGCCTGCGCCTGCAGCCCCCGGGCCTCGGGTCCCGCACCCCTGGGTGCCCCGGGCAGCACCTGCACCACTGCCCCTCTGCTCCCCTCCACACCTGGCCGCTACCCTCACCCGCCGACAAAGTCGGGCCCAGGCCCGTCTGCGCCACCTCCCCAGGGCCACCCTTCCGTCCCCTCGAAGGCCAGCACCACCCCGGACCCCACCACCCATCCACACGTGTCCTCTACCCCTGGCCACGGAACTAGCACTGCTGTGGCTCAACACGCCTGTCTGGCCCTGAAGCAGCCCGCAAAGGAGAGGCGTGCGGTGACCCATCGGGCAGTGCAGGAGACCTTGGCCACCCGCTGAAGGCAGCACAGATGGTGGAGCCAGGCCTCTGGCCGCAGGGCCTGCATGCCACCCACTCCAGGCCACTCCTCATGACCAGCCACGGGGGCGGCCTCGTCTGTCCTGCCCACCCCACTCCTCAGCGCCCTGAGCACACGTGCCTGGCATGGAGCAGGCGCTCCAGACATGCTGCCAAGTGCAGGACTGAAGACGCCAGCCCAGAGACCGGCACTGCCCACTCTGGTCAGCCGTGAGCACCCCCAGCCACCGGGAGCCACCCAGCACCAGCAGACAAAGCCTCGGACCAAGATGACTGTCCCTCCTGCCCAGCACCTGCTGCCACCGCCCCAGAGGGCCCTGGCCATTCCCCAGCCCTAGACGAGCCCACCTCAGCCTGGGGGCTCCTGGGCAGCTCCAGCCTGCGCTCGGCCCCTCGCCACCATGCAAGCCCGGCATGAGGAAGCTGCGGGTGCCGTGAGACCAGCTCCCCAATGCGCACCTTCCAGGGCACAGGCCACGTGCGCCTCAGGCCCCCGTGCGGCTGCAGCTCTGAGTGTGGGCAGCCCAACTCCGGGCCCAGACGGGGCTCTTGTACTTGGCATGGGAGCCCAGGCCCGTCTGAGCAGCACAGATACGCAGTCCTGCCCAAGCCACCTCTCCTGCCACTCACTGTCCCCTCTTGGCACTGGGGACGCACCGGGGAGCAGCCCCGACTTCTGCTTCATGGCACTGGCGCTGCCAGCGACAGTGAGGTTGGTCTGCTGCACTGCGACCTGCGCAGGCGGCAGGATCAGGAGACAGGACAGCAGCGGAAGCCGGAAGGGGTCGACCCCGAGAGAGGGGACAAAGGGAAGAGCAAAGGGGACAGAGGAAACCCAGCAGGAAGGCAAGAGGTGGAGAGGACAAGAGGAAACAGAAGGGCGACCTACGGACAGGGTGGAAGGAGCCAGTGTGAGGCCGGGAGGGGCAGGGCGGCAGAAGACGGGGGAGTGGAAGGCAGGGGGAAGGGGAAGAGAAGAAAGGGGGAACCGGGACCATGGGCCGGGGAAGGCCTTGCACGGCCCCTGGCTCCCTCGCGGCCACAGCAGTGACCCAGTGGAAAGGCCTCCTGGGAGCCAGCACTCGGGGGGAGCCGGGCCCTCTCTGGTGAGACCCCCACCTCCAGGCCCAGGGACACAGGACGCAGGGCCCAGGGCCTCCTAGACGCAGCTTATAATTCCGTGTGACCTGGAAGGAGCTGGGAGACCGCCCCTCGCCTGCTAGCAGCGGACCACCACCCCTCCGGCCGAGCGACACCAGGACAAGCCTTGCCCTTGGCCTCCTGGGGGCACGGCCGGCAGACACCGCGAAACCCCCCGACCCTAAGCTGCCACCCGACGTCCCGCTCCGCTCTCCGCTGAACCCCCACGTGCAAAGCACGCAGCCAACAAGGTGAACGCCCCTCAGGGGCCCAGTAACCAAGTCAGAGCACATAGCATGGCGCACGGGTGCTCGATGTGGAGGGACACCGGGTGGGGGGGACACCGGGTGGGGGGGACAGAAGTCCACCTGAGCTGGCCTGAAACGAGGCAGTGAGACCAGGCGGCCAGCACTTGCCTCCCGAGGGCCACTTGTCGGCCAAAGGGGCTTCCAGGGGGCCTGGGGACAGCCAAGAGGACCCAGGTCCCTCCCACGTGGCACAGCAGAGGCTTCGGAGGGTAAGAGAGCAGGGGACAGTGGGTGGAGGGTGGAGACTGGCCACCTGCGAGGTCAGGCCAGGGCCCCTTCCCAGGATCCCTGCCCAACTCAGGGTGCGTCTTCTTCGCCCGCCAGCACACTGCCTTCGAGAACCTTCCGCCAGCTCCCCACCACCCTGGAAATAAAAACCCAGCCACCGCTCAGGCCTGTGAGGCCCTGCACTACGGCCCCGCTGGCCCAGGCCCACCTCCTGGTCGTGCCTCCCCTCCCACAGGCCTGTCTGCTGCCTCTGCCTCCGCACTGCCACCCAGTTCCCTGGCCTTCTCCCATGGAGAGGGGCCAGTCCCTCCTGGAGTCTGGACAGGCTCTGCCTGCTCTGACCACAGAGGGTGCTGGAAGTAAGTGTCAGAGGTGACCTCAAGGTGCCTCCTTGCCTGGACACTCACACCGCGGAGACTCTGCTCCCCGAGGCCGCACTCTGTGGACGCGGGACCCCAGCGCTCCACCTGACACCCCGGCTGGGTCCAGCACCATCACTGCCGATCCCAGGAGTGAAGAAGCGCCCAGGTGCTCTGTCCCCAGCTGTGGTGTCCCCAGGCTCTGAGTGGTCCCTGCCGAGGTGGCAGACGCCCTAGAGCCACCAGAGGCCCCCACGGAGGCCCAGCAGCCCCAGCCTTTGCTGCCACGGCTCAGGGCTGAGCCTGGTGGGATGGCTGTAAGGCTCCCTGGGGCGCGGCGAGGGTGCTCTGCGGCCCGGGAATGCTCCCCCCCAGCCTCAGTTTCCCCGGGTACTCGAGGAGGGACTGGGCTCCATCAGCGGGAGGGCCTCGGGGGCGGCCCTGCTGGCTGAGGGTCTGGGCCCAGGGCAGCCCTGAGAGGAGAGCGCCATCCAGGGGATGGGGGCCAGCCCCCCAGAGATGCTAGGGGAGCAGGCGGAAGGCGCGCTGCCCCCACCATCCTCAGCGAGTCCCCAGGTCCCAGCGTACCCTCAGGGCTCAGGACCTCGCTGGAGCTCGGGAGGGGGAGGACGTCAGGGCCACCTGGTGCCCAAGCAGCTCTGCCCCCCACCCCCGGCCAAGAGCAGCTCTGCGCTGGTGGGAACTGGCCCCGGGGGAACCCGACACACAAGTCGGGGGACCAGAGAACGGGTGCGGCTCACAGAGCATGGACAGCTGCTCCGGGGTGCCTGCCGCAGCCCCCCTGCAATGACTGCCAGGTTTCCTGAGCCCTGCAATCCTGTCCCCTCCTCCTTTTAGCCCCCAGGCGTGGCTCTGAAGTGTGGCCTCCCCAGGTCCTTCCCCCACCTGCCCGGTGGCTCTGCTCAGCCTGCTTATGGGCCCGGCCCTACACCAACCCTTCCTGGAACTCTGGCCCTGGTCCCAGCAGCAGCTAAGGCCAGAGAGGAGCTCACCACAGCCCAGAGCTGCACCTCGGGCTCCCCCAGCTCCCCCAGGAGGCGCTACCAACAGGAGCCTGTTCCCCAAAACTCTCTGGGGCCCAAACCTGTGACAAAACCCGGGGCCCAGGGCCACACCGACTGCCTGAAGGGCTCCTTCCGCGCACGCTGCACCAAGCTGCTGCGGCTGATAGGCAGCAAGGGCAGGACAAGGCAGCGAGGAAAGGCGAGGCCGGAGGCCACGGGGAGGACCCAGCCCGCAGGCCTGGGGCTGGGCAGCGAAGGCCGAGCTGAGGGCGGCCGTGGGCGGCGAGGAGGGCGCGGAAGTGTGATGGGCCCACCCCTGCTTTGGTATCCACCCTTCGGGGAGCCAGGAAGCACCACTCCTGGCTCTGCTCTGCTATTTCCATGGCAACGAAGGCTCCCCAGCAGCAGAGGCCGGGGTGGCGCCCACCCCGTGCAGACACGTGCAGGAAGCAGGGTGCACCAAGCAGCCCTGCGCCCGGTGGAAGCTGCAGCCCCTCCACCCCTCGCCCACCCTCTGGTTCCCCCAGGCGTCTGACCATCACTGGGGATCAAGGGTGCCGAGAGGCTGGCTGACGCCAGAACACCTGCCAGAGGGGCTGGGCACCCGGAGCTGGGCACCCGCGGGGGCGCCTTCTCCCTCAACAGTACTGCCTGCCCTGGACGCCGGCCGGCGAGAACCCACAGTGGCCGGGACCAGCGGCACCGCCACGCCCTGGCGTGGGCCTCGCAGGCCTCAGAGCAGGGCTGCTGGCGGTGGTCGCAGCACGGAGGACCCAGAGGCCGGCCCGCAGCCCGTTCCCCGCCGTGGCTCCTGGGGCCCCACCACCACTCGGGTCCTGTCCTGACACCAGCAGCACTTGACCCGCATCCCCAGGGCCCAGACAAGCAGGTCCTACCGCCGCCAACCCAGCAACCGGGCAAAGCAGGCGCCCGTGCTGGGGGCCAGCAGGTGCACCCCTGGGAGCGCGACACCGAATCTCCCCGGCAGAAGGCCTTCTCCCGAGACCAGAGCCCCTGCCTTCCGCGGCTGGGCCTGTCCCTTCTCCTTGGAAGTGATGGCGATGACAAACAGCGGCACTTCCTTTCTTTCGCGCCTGCCCGTGGCAGAGAAAAGCTGGCGACGACCAGCGCGGAGGAAGAAGGGCTGGCGGCCAGCTGAACGTTCGCCTCACTTGAGAAAACACCGAACAGTCCAGGATGCGCACCAGCTCCAGCCTGGACGGGACCACAGCACTCTGGGGGCCAGGACCGGCTGGCGTAGGGCACCCCCGGGGGGTGTGGTAGGAAGGTGCTAAAGTGTGAGTTTCTGGACCTGCAACCTGAGGCTAATGGGGTAGCACAGGGACAGGATGGTGACCTTGGGGACACCGGGTCCCTACAGGCCAAAGCCGGTGTTGGGGAAGGTCCAGGAGCCAGGTTTCCTCTCCAGCCCACATTGGTGATGTCATCCTTCCCCAGCCAGACAAGGTGGCCCAGGAAACCCAAGAGGGCCAGGGCCCTGACAATGCCACCTGCTTAACCAGGGGACACAGCTCTCTAGGCCCAGACAGGCCAGCCACAGTGGTCCTGGGACCCTGTTCATGACCCAGAAACGAAGAACCAGCCCAGCCCCAGCTCAGCGACGGTGCAGGTTCACCCGCACCTCCAAAGGCACACGTCCGTGTGTGATGGTAGCTGGTGTACCCTGAGGACCCGGCGTGTTACTCACACCATTATGCAGAGCCTGTGGGAGCTGGGAAGAGGCTGGCTTCCTACAGAGGTCTCCTTTCTCCACCCAGGGACCCAGCGCCCGGGGGACCTTTCTGTCAGCAGCCACACCAGCTGCCCCCTGGCCCGGCCAGGACAGGCCTCTGGGAACCTCGAAAGGAAGGCCCAGGGGGGCCTCTACAGGGGCAGCCGAGCCACACAGCCCCACTCCTCTAGACACCAGTAGCAGAAAGGTACCTGAAACGAAGCCATTCACAAATTAAACAACGTGCTGCCAGGTCACTGTTAGCAAAAGGAGAAACCACAAAGCTAGACATGGAAACCCAACCCCTGCGAACCTACGAGCTCAAGTTGCGCACGGGGGAGAGGGCAGAGCCACGGCGCTCCGGGGGAGGCCTGCGTCCGCAAGAGCGGGTCCCCCGCAGGGGCGCAGAGGGCAAACATCAGATGAGCAGAACCCGATGCCATCGACACCAGGTAAGGACAAAGCAATGAACTCCCATCTGGCTTACGGACACAATCCGTAGAATGGACAGGCGTACAGCCCAACTACCCAGGACGGAGCAGAGGAGGCAGAGGTCAGCACCCAGGAGCCACCTAGAAGCCGGGGAAGCCACGAGGCCGTGGCCCCACCGCAAACGCCGGCTGCGGGGGCTCGGGGCCTCCGTCCCACACGGAGCGGGGCAACACCAGCTGCGCACGGGAGCGCGAGACAGCTCAGTGGGACGGCTCCAGCCCGCCGCTGAGAGACTGGGCACCCCCGAACTGCACCCCAGAATCAACCAACTCAAAACTAACTCAACACGGATCACAGGCTGAAACGTAAAAGCTAACACTATAAAACTCTAAACACCGAAGGACCAAAACCACCAAAGAGAACGATGGTGACATCAACATGTACAACTTCCGACCCTCCAGAGACCGTGCGGCAGGTCAGGGGCGCGCAGAGCCCGGGGGAAGGGGCGCAGCACCGACCAGACCCCATCGGCACGGAGCGGCGTGCACAGGCCACGGCAAGGCCGGCAGTAAATACTGAACAGACCCCGCACCCAAGGTGGACGCCCGGCAGTGGCTGACAGCTTGGGCTGGGCGTCAGGGTCGCCAGGCACAGCCCCCGCTGGGCAGCAGGGTGGCAGGGTCCCAGGGACAGCCTGCTGGAGTGCAGGCAGCCGCAGAACCCTTGGGGCGCCACACGGGCTGTGGCCAACGGGGCACCGTGCCTTTGGAAAGGGTTGGTGTTTTCCTAGAAAGTTACACGTTCGGCACGTGACCAGCAATCTGGCTCAGGTATCACCTAAACCTCCCAAAAGTGACGCCTGCCCATACAGAGCCTTCCACGGAGGACAGGGGAGCCATCGTCAGGGTGGGCGGACAAGGCGGGGACAGCTCTCCTGAGCAGTCAGCTCTCAAAGACGGACTCGTGACACGCCAGCAGGGACAGCCCTGGGCTGCGGGCTGAGGACGCGCTGCAGCTGGACGAGGGTGGGTGCCAGCGGGACACGAACCTGCGGCCACCAGGAGCTAGCGAGCAGCTGGGCTAGGGGAGGCGTGAGTGCAGGAGGGGCCAGGCCTGTGGGACGTGCTTCCCTCCCACAGCGGCGGGACAGTGTGGCCGGCCACCCTCCCTGAGCCTGGCAAAGCAGCACCCTCAGAAGGGCGGAGAGGGGAGCCCCCCTCTCTAGGCCCCCCAGCAGGCCCTGAAAAGGAAGGAGGAAAATCCATTTCAGAGATTTACCTTCTCCCCTGAACGGCTCCACTTGTGCCCAGAAAAATAAAATAAAACTCGCAGAGCTTATCAGGGCTTTACTCAGGGCCCGTCCTGGCCCTGCGCGTCCATTGTGCCCAGAGACAATGGGGCTCTTTCTAAGAAGACCGAACAGCCAGCCTCCGCTCCGCCGCCGCCGGCACCTTATCTGCCGGCCGCAGAAACAGAAATGAAGACATCCGGTGCTGGTGGCGACGGTGTCAGGTCACAGCCCTGCGCCGTCTGCACCGTGAGCCGCCCTGCATTTTGCTGGGTCCCAGGGGCACCAGCAGCAGTGACAGGCAGGTCACCTGCGAGAGGGAGCCCGGTCGGCACCCACAGGACACCCTGTCAGCACAGAGCCCGAGGCACCCACACCAGGGCCTCGCTGTAACCCTCCCCGGGGGCCCGAGACCCCGGGAGACCCTGCAGAGTCCACCGCAGGCCACCCTGCGCAGGCCGCCCGGAGGAGGCGTCCAAACAAGAGCCATGGAGCTGGGGCCTGACTCCACCTGGGCCAAGGCAGAGCAGCCCCAGGGTCAGGCCACTCCAGACAGGGACAGCGCTGCCCCCGCCCCGCACTGCACAAGGGCCCAGGGACACGCACTCTGACAGTGACGGTGGCCAGAGGGGAAAAGGCAAAAGCTGGGCCCTACGGAGCACGCGCTGCCCGATGCCCTTGCCCAGGGCAGCACCGGGTCCTGCGCAGGCTGGCGTCAGAGAAGGGGACAGGTGGTGCTGGCTGCTGGCCAGACACACGTGTTGCTTACCCTTCGCTTCCAGGTCCGGCCCTGTTTCAAGGTCAGCGGCTGGGGGAGGAACTAGCGATGCTCCTGGGACCTAACTCCAGCACCCAGGACCAAGGAGGCTCGAGGAATGACCCCACAGCCCTTCATGCCCCCCACTCCTCCCCACTGCCAAGGGAGACATTGTCCGCAGACTCTGCCGCCTGGCGACAGCCGGTGTGGTCTGGGGCTCGGCCGGGGCTGCGCGCTCAGACATCTCACAGACGCCGCGGCTTCTGCTGCACCCACCCCCACCCCGGTGCCCATGTGCCGGCTGGCTGGGAGCAGATCCACACCACACTGCGGAGGCAGGTGCCCCATGCGGCAGCGCCAGGTGGTGTGACCTGCACGGGCAGCTTCCACGCCCAGAGACCTCGCACTCAAGTCCCGGGACACAGTGCGGGGACCATAGGCCTCACCCTCTTCCGGCTGCCCTGCCCTCGAGAGCTACTGGGATCTCGCACGTCCCACCAGCCCCAGGCCGGGCGGTCCACCCGCAGGCCGATGCCGGGTCAGGAAAGCAGCTGAGCACCAGCCCCAGCACTTCACTGAAGGGAGCGGACGAGGCAGCCCAGGAGGGGATGGGGCGTCAGGGAAGGTGGGATGATGCAGGTCAGCACCGCTTGGGAAACCACGCGTCACCCTGCCAGCAGAGAAACAGTGGTGCACGGCGGACCAGGCGGCTGGACAGGAGCGGCCTTCTGCCTGCCCTGTTGCAAGGGGGCTGAGGGACGGACCCCAGGCAGAGGCCGGTGCTGGGCACACGGACAGACAGCCGACGGGCAGGGGCCGGGAAGGAACCCTCAGGAACAATGCCGATGGCTTCGGGGGCGGGAGGGACCCTTGCACAGGAGCAGGTGCCTGTGGCGGACCAGCCCTCTGCCTGGGGGTGAGCTGGTGCTGACGTCACTCCCACCCTCTGGGGCCAGGAGGCCAGGCCTCCCAACACTGCAAGACATGCACCCCTATTTCCCTCAGATCAGCCCATCCCTGTGAGATTTGGGGGTGTCCCACCATGTATGGGTTCTTTACGTATCGATCATCTGCCGGTTGCTCTTCTGTTGAGTTTGTGACAAAATCCAGCCTGAGGAGTCCACCCTCAGCTCTGCACAGCCACCTTGGGGCACGTGCCCTGGGTGAGGGCCACCGTGCCTGCACTTGAGGGTACCCCTGGCTCAGGGCACCCTGCAGAGCGGAACGCAGGGGACAGAGCCGTGGCAGCCCCCAGCAGCCTGCGGCGGGACGCATAGGTGCCCCCCCAGGAGAAATGCCAGTCAAGCCACTTTTAAAAGACCACGTGGAAAAACGGCATGTTTGAAAATGATCAGTACAATTCTAAACGAATCCTGGGTCAAGATATCAAACCAAAATTAAAATATTTGCCACTGATCGTTAATGGAAACACCCCTATTCGCGAATGTTCGACATCCGACTGGTGGTATTTTTTATAACCTCAAATACTTGCTCCGGGAAAGAATATCAACAAAATCTGAATGAGGTAAACATCTAACTTACACGTTACAAAAATAAAGCAGCTCAACTCCAAGAAGGGAGAGAAAGACCAGAAACACAAGCAGAAATCAAAACTTAAAACTAACACATACCAGGAGGGACTCAAAAGAGCCAAAAGCTGGCTCTTCGGGAACGGCTATTAAATGGCTTGTCTTCGCCGCCCTGACTGCGGAAGAAGTAAACGGGCTACCAGGGCGGCAGCCCCCGCCCCCGGCTGCAGCCCTGCGGAGGGCCCACCGGACAGGAGCAGCCGCAGGCAGCGTGGTCTGGCGTTGCTGCCCCGCGTCACTCACAGCAGGCGCAGCGCTGTGTAGCACAGTCCAGCGACCTGAACACAGGCAGACTCCTGTCCAGACACGCAGCGCAACGCAAGTGTCCCAGGGGACCCCTGACCCTCCGACAACTAGAGAGACCGACTGGCAACCACAAATCTGCCCTCACGGGCCGCGAGGTCCAGCCCTCCCGGAAGCTCACGCGGAACAGCACGGCCCTGCGCCCCTGGCACCGTGCGATGGTCCCGCAGCTCCAGACAGAGGGACAGAAATGACGGTGGGAGCCTCGGAAAGAAGAGGACCACCCTGACCCACCCACGACACCATCGAGTAGACAGGCGAACTCAAGCGCCACGAACTGGTGCAGCGCAGGGAGAGTCTGCAGCGAAAGGCAGGGCACCAGGTCGGTGGGCCGCGCCGTTCCGCTGCCCAGGAAACCGTCCTCAAGGACAGACGCTGAGGAAAGAGCAGAGACAGAGAACCCAGGGTGGCGGGGCGAGGCCACACACACCAGCGCGGCCGGCCGGGAGGCCCCAGGGGAGCCGCCACTGCGGCGGGAGGGCCGAGTGCAGCTCAGGCTGTGAGCGAAGATGCCCTCCCTCCCTTGGGACGCAGGCTGAAGGCTGAACGAGAAACCTCCGAGCTCGCAGGAGAGGGAGCCGTGGTCCCGTTACAGGAGTTATTCAACCGCAGAAATGCGCACACCCCCGGGGAGCTCCTGTGCCCAGCAGGCACGTCCGCGCGTGGAGGGAGCCCAACCCAAGGAGGTGTTCATGGCGCGGCGGACACAGCTCTCACTGCCGGACACACAGGCCACCTGGAGAGTCACAAGAACAAAAGGAACTCGAGAAAACCCAAGAGGCCCTGCCAGGCGGCCACCTGTTCTGCATCCGTGTGGAGACCCTGGGAGCAGCCCTCCGGCCAAAGCCACTCAAAGACCATGTGGTTCCACCAGTCACAGCCCCCTGCTCTCCCCTAGCAAGCCCACCCACCCGCTCCTGGGACAACCCAGTCCCCCAAGCACACCAGCCCCCTGAGTGCCACCTTGAGCTAAGTGCTGCGCCAGGCTGGACACCACGGGCTCACGTCACCTGCTGAACCTGCGGCTCCAGCCCTGACCGCCTGGGCCACACAGGACAGCAGAAGGCCCTGGCGACAAGCCACCTGGGCCTGAACCCATCTCAGCCATTTATGTCCTGCAAAGCCTGGCTCTCCCTGGGCCTCGGTCCCACTCTGCCAACGAGGGTGACGGCAGGTCGGCCTCAAGCTGCCGTGAGAAACGAGTGGATGTGCACACACAGACCCAGGTGACAGATGGGCTCCAAGCTCACTGCCAGGTGTGCCACACATCTGCACTCCTGGGAGCTGGGGCTCGCGCGGTGGAGGGGATCCTCCAGCCTGAACACTGTCACCTGTGACCCTCCAGTGTCCCCAGTTTTCTGGGCGTGGCTGTGCACACGCCCTGGGACCCTGGCCCATGACCTCCAGCGCTGGTGGAATCCACCACAGGCTGAGGACCTCACCGACCTCACCAGTGCTGGCAGGCCCCACGCTGGGCCACGCTGGGCTCTCAGAGCTTTACGGCTCCGCCCACCCCTCACGCCCTCAGGGCCGCAGGCTGCGCCAGAGCGAGGCCACAGCGGTGAGGACAGGCCCACGCTCCGGGGTCGGGCTGGGTCCCCAGGACCCTGGCTCCACTCTGCCCCTGCACAGCCATCAGGACAGGGCCCTTCTGCCCCAAAGGACCCAGACGTCTGAGTCCCTGGCTAGGGATTGATTACCAAGGACCCCAAAGAGCTGTGGTTTGTGGGGATTACATCCAGCACTATCGACTGCACCAGAAATTAAAAAGAAAATTTTACTTTTTTTTCAAAATATTTTACTTATTATTTTTAGAGAGAGGGGAAGGGAGAGGCAGAGGGGGAGAGAAACATCCATGTATGGTTGCCTCTCACCTGCCTCCAGCTACGGACCTGGCTGGAGACCTGGCTTGCAACCTGGTTCTGTGTCCTGGCTGGGAATCGAACCAGCGACCTTTGGGTTCGCAGGCCGGTGCCTTATCCGCTGTGTCACCAGCCAGGGCCTGAAATTTTTAAAAGACACTTAGTTCATAGTAAGCCCATCACCTGCTACCACACATAACCTCTCTTGGTGAAAACTACCTCCCTTCCCCACACCAGCCACGTCGGGGACAGGGTCTCCCAGGGGTGAATGCCGGGCAGGGCAGCAGGCGGGCTGCACCCTCCAGGCTGCGGCGCACGCTGCTCTGCGTCTGCGGAGGCTACTGCACAGGCAGCCGTGAGCAGCCGCGTCGGGGAGCTGCCCCCAGCGCCTCTCCCGGGAAAGTGCTCGGGTGGGCGACGGGGCTGGTCTGGGGGCCGGGGGGCACGTGACTGTCTGAGGTGGGGGGCGGGGGAAGAACCGCAGCAGTGGGCCTGCCCAGGCCAGGAGGGCAGCTGGCCAGACCTGCGGAGGCAGGCGAGACCGCAGCCCCCGTGAGGCAGATGGGAGGCGGCGGCAGCAGCAAAGGGCCCCCCAGCAGGCTCTGCGCCCAGCAGCGTGCGTGGCCGACACCTGCAGCTGCGAGGGGGTCCTGGGGACGTGAGCACCCAGGGCACGTGTGCTTGAGGCATGTGCGTGCGTGAGGTGTGTGCCCACGTGCATGAGGTGTGCATGTGAGTGTGCGTGAAGTGTGTGCCGATGTGTACATGGGTGGGCGTAAGGTGTGTGTGCGTGTGAGCATGTGCTGGCGCAGAGCAGCAAGCGACGCCTGCTTCTTCTTACCTACCACGCAGAGCCCATTGCTCCCCTCCCGACACGCTGCATGCACGCTCTTTAAACACCAAAGGCTGCTGTGAAGCCCAGCGAAGCCATCCTCTGGAGAGACCAACATGGAAGCAGGATGCCCAGGGCCGGTGTCTCCTCCGCGGACAAGATCCCCCCCTGGGGACGACCACCATCCTCAAATCCCTGGAGGGTGGCCCTGGAGAACCACCAGCTTGGTCCTGGGGTCAGGGGGACCCGGCAGGCACGGGGACCCAGGCGCAGCCCGCACCCACTGCGCTCCAGGCTCCTCGCCAAGGCGGGTGAGGTGGCCTCAGAGACCCGAGCGTTGGCCAGCAGTCGGCGCCAGGACGCCAGGACAAGGGCTCTGGCAGGGGCTGACAGGGACTGGGGGGCGGGGGCACTAGCAGCTCCCAGAGGGGCGGAGGGCCAAGCAGGAGCGGAAAGGAGGGACCTCGGCCAAATGGAGGAAGCGACCAGAGCCGGGGTGGGCAAAACTAGGGACCCTCCCAGCCGGAGAGCATACATTATGCCTGGCCACAGGCAGGGCCGCTGGAAGGGACAAAGGGGCAAAAGCAGAGGCCAACAGGCCACAGGCGAAGCAGTGACAGTCCTGAGGGTGGGAAGGAGGTGGGAGCCCAGCCCCCTCCCCCCTTGCTTGCTTGACTTGCAACCTCGCTTTGCTGTGCCCGGAACGCCTCTGGTTCTGTCCAGCCAGCTGCAGCCCGGCGAGGAAGAGGAAGGAGGCAGCTGGACAGACGGAAGCCACGCGGGGCCAGGCAGAGGCTGGGCGATGCTGATGGGCGGTGCCCGGAATGGCCCCCGACTGCGGCGAGCTGCCAGAGGTCACAGAACGGAGTCTGCTCCCAGGGAAACCTCCTACTGAGCGGCTTCCGAGCCGCCCACCGGGGCTGCCCGCCGCCTCCGGCATCCTGCCTCAGGCTGGCACCCGGCTCTTCCCAGGGCACCGCCCCCAGCGGCTGAAGGGAGCCGTCTGTGCTGTGCGGCCCAGATCTGGTTTAGAGGGCAGCAGAGGAAGTGGGGTGCCGGAGACTGCCCCAGCAGCACCGCCCTCCCCCAGGACGAGGGCTCCAGGCCCCAGGAGGAGGAGCCCCGGGCACAGACCCAGGCTGGAAGAGATGGCCTGCGCCCCAGGACCAATGCGGGGGCCAGGACAGAAGAGTGCCCCGCGGGGGCTACATTGACACATGTTGGAGCATTGTTGTAGCAACTTAGACTCCACGCCAAGTAGGATGCCAGCCGGGCCCCCAGGGCCCCCCAGGGATGAGCTCAGAATGGACCACAGAGAAGCAGCCAGGGTGCTGGCCATGAACGCCCTTCTCCCTCCCTCTCCACCCACTGGGCACTCACCCAGGGGAGCCACGGGGGGAAGGGGGGAGCTGATTCTGGACCGGCTCTGCCCACCGCCAGGCTGCCTGCTCGTCAGCCAGGCCCCCCAACGAGGAACCTCTGGTGGGCAAGGAGACCCTGCCTGAGTCGGGGGCAGGGGTGGGGCTGCACCTGGGCTGGGAGCCTGGTGCCATCTGCTTGGGCACACAGCCTCGCCAGACAGCCCAGCCTTCAGGGGACGGCGCAGACCAGCCCCCTGAGAGCAGACCCAGCTGAGGGGTCGCCTACCCCCAGCCCACAGCGGCACCCACAGCTCTCCCTGCCCTCCTGCCCAGCGCAGGCACAGAGCACAAGCCAGGCCAGCAGCTGACACACCAGGGAGCCCCATGCATCCAGGCTCTCTCTCTCACATAAGCGTGCATGCACACACACACACACACACACACCCCCGGCCTGCAGGGAGAAGGCCGCCCAGGAGCACCGCCTCCTTGGAGCTGTCCGAGGTGCTGAGCGCCAGGCCCCTGCCTGGAGCCACCCACAGCCAGGGCTGGTGGCCCCGCTGTCACGGCAGGAGGGAACAGGGGTCTGGATGAGCCCTCACTAAGTGCCTACTGTGTGCACACAGGACAAGAGCCGTTTTTCACTTCCACAGTCCCTGCAGTTCACTGAATGTGAAGAAACTGACTTATGTATTCTTGTAAACATACATTAGTGCAGTTTTTTCCTATTTCCTTCTTGAAGCACCTTAAGATGATGGGAAGAATGACCCCCAAAAATAACCAAAACATTTTAAAGCTCCCACTTCACATTTAGAAGAAGTAAAAATTGGATGCTGCTCGCAATCCTCCCAACAGCTGAGGGTTGCCAGGAGCCGTAACAACCTCGCAGAACCATCGCCGATGGGAGTAAAGTGACGTCCGCACGTGGCGAGGGGACAGCGAGGTGGCAGCGGACCTCAGAAGCACCCGAGCATCAGGGCTGACCCTCCTCCGTGCACCGCTGAGCCTCAGACCTGGGCGGGAGGGGGGGCTGGTCAGCCAGGCTCGGGCGGAGGTGCTGGGCGCACAGCGAGGCTCACCCCGGCTGGCCACAGCCCGCCTCCCCCCAAAGTGAACGCTGGAGGCGATGCACCTCTGGATGCAAGACATGAAGGTAAAACAGAAAGTCTACACAGCAGAAAAGACTCTGCAGCTGGAGAGAAAGTACCACCAAACAGAAACGTGGAAACTGGACACAGGAATGTAAAGAGAACTGAGATCACTCATGAGGGAAAGGAAGACCAGGCAGGCCTTCGGTAGCTGCAAACCAACATTCCCAGCCAAGGCGGCGGCCCGACCGTCTAGACTGAGGACCCGTGTAAACTGAGGACCCGTGTAAACTGAGGAGCCCGTCAGCACACAGTCTGCCAGGCCTGCAAACAGCCCGCACACGTGAGGCTGGAGGGGCCGCGCTCCCATCTGCTGCTGTGAGAAAGTGCCCGTCCGCCCACAGCGGAGCAGCCCCGAGATCAGAGGGGCTGGCAGGCACCTCACTCACATGTGCCTGCAGACGCGAGACTGGAACATCGTGGGACTGGAGAGGCAGGAGGAAGCAAGCAACACGGCTCTGACTACAGAGAAACGACTCGACTCATAAAAACCGAGAGGGAGACAAGAAAAGAGGCGAGTGGAACAATCCGCTCACCGCCTCATCGTTAAGTGCCGGGGGTCAGAGGCTACAACTCACAGTGGACTTTTCCGTCACAGAAACACAGGAAGACTTAACAGCATAGAGGAAAACACCAGAAAGGTGCCAGTGGTGACTGAGCAGGACACAAGGAAAAGCAAGACTCGTTACAGGAATAGCCGGAAAGATAAAACTCCTGCAAGTAAAGAAAACTCAGGAACGTTAGAGGAAACTGAAACAAATATGGAAGGACACAGTGCCTCTAGAGAAGGGGTCTCACTGGCATCAAGACGCCCGTCTCCCTACGCGAGCTGACGAGTGGGACACGCTTTCCACCCACACCCCATCGCGCACGTGCGTTTGAGGGGAGACCGGGTGAAGAACGGACAAGCTCATTCAAAGTTCCTATGGAAGGACAGCCTGGAAGAGGCAAACAAATGGCAGGAAAGGCGATGAGTTCTCTGAGAGATAAAACCTAGTATCAAGCCTTGATAATTAAACTAGTGATGACAACTGCGTGCACGGCCCATGGAACAGCTCTAAAGGACAAGTGTGATCTGTCTTGACAGGGAAAGGCAAGCATCACTTACCCGTATTTCAAAACACCAACCAAGAGGCGGTAATTAAACAGCATCCTTCTGGCAAAACACAGGCACGTGCCCCAGGGGAACAGAACTGAGGGCCCAGAAACAAACTCACGCCGTGTGCCCACTGCCCTTGAGCAAGGCAGCCAGGCACACACACTGGGGAGGGAGGGCCCCTTCAACAGACGTGCTGGGATGGCCGAAGGAGCCCAGGACCCTCCTGTGCCGGGAACAAACACAACATAAAGAACCTGAAGACTTCACCACTTGTGAGACCCAAGACTGTCCAACTCTCAGAAGGAAACGGGAAGAACGCTTCATGGCAAGGGCCTTGGCAACCGTTCCATGGATGTGTCACCAAAAGCACAGCGACAGAAACAGGTGAGAGGGACGGCATCAAACCAGCCAGCCTCTGCCCGGCGTGGGGCGGCCAGCGAAGTGGAGGGTGAGAGGAGGCAGGTGGGAGCCACACGCCTGCCGAGGGTTGGCCTGCAAACACGTAGGGAACGTCTTCACGCATCAGTGAAAGAACACAGAACTAACAGCCCACCTGTAAGTGGGCGACACTCAAGTGGCCAGCAGGTACACGGGAAAAAGCAAGCGTCGCTAACCAGTGAAACACACATGGACACCACGACCTGTGACCTCGCATCTGCACCCGTCCACACAGAAACCAGAGAGGACAAGCGTGGTGAGGCGGTGGCGCGCTGTCACGGGGGCGCAGGAGGGCATCCTTCCAGGCTAAAGCTCAGCTCAGGCCTCACCAGCACCCAGGACCCCTCTGCAGACCCCCAAAACCACCCACAGCCACACGCTCAGTGGGGGCCACCCGCTGTGATCCCACCCTGACACCCGCACAACTGTGTCCCTGACAAGGCCAGAGCAGGCTGCCAGCCCCACCTGCTCGGCGCACATCCTGAGCCTCTGTCTCCAGGCAGGGCTGGCCCTAGGGAATTCTCTCAGCCGACCTCGGCGAGTCTCAGAGGACCCTGCCACGACCCGGCCGGTGTAGCCCATCACACTGCCAAACCCCGGTGGGGCCTCACCGGGCCCCGGTGGACCTACGGCCAGAGGGGCTCCGTCCAGTGTTACCCTCCCTTCGCTGCACACCCGCCCCAGCCCCCAGCAAGACTGAGACGGACAGGGACAATCCCACCGCTGGGACAGTGCCAGGTGGACTGGTTGCGACGGCCTCTGAGGACAGCGTTGGGCTGCAGACAGAGAGGGCACGCTGACCGGCCGTCCTCCCGGCCCCAGGAGGTGGCACCGTGACCATCGGCCCGCAGTGCAGGCAGCTGAGACGCACCTGGCTGGCCTGCTGGTTGGGCCAGGCTTGTCCACCAGGACTCGGGCCAAGACAACACCCTTCTTACAACAAGGCCCACAGGCTGCCCCGGCAACCCCACGAAGAAGCCGGCTAGTAACGACGCGGCTCCAGGTCCCTGCTGCCTCAGCCCCCTCGCTCAGCAACAGGCACTGACTGCCCGCTGTTCAGGCCAGGCCGCAGCCCCAAGCAGGCTGGGGGGCGGGTGACGGAGGCAGTTGTGGCCGTGCCCTGGAGCCCCAGCTTGGGGCACGGGGGGACCTTCTCTAAGCCCCCAAGTCCCTCCCCTAAAACGTGTCCCCGGCCTGCCTCGGCACACCTAAGCAGGTGACAGGCATTCCAGACAAAGTGCAGAACACCTGCGAGACTTCAGGTGTCCGGACAGGCCCGTTCCTCCCTCTGTCCTGCTCCTGCTCTTCCCCGGGCTCTTCTCACTAGTCCCCACCCACGGACCTGCCACACGCTCAGCAGTCAGGTGGAAAGGAGGCGACTCCCACAGGACGGCCGCCATCAGAGCACCAGCGGGGCCATCCTTACAGACACTGCACGAAGCAGCCTTTACAGAGCCCAACCAATGACAGCCAGCGGAGCCACACGGGGAAATTCCACGGAAGCAAGTGCCACAATCAGAATGAACCCTGGAGCCCCCGGCAGGCCTGTGCACAGCCCAGCCACCTGGTCAGGGTTCCACACCAGCCAGTGCAGCAGCCCCCAACCACCTGGGTCCCAGCCCATGTCTCGGGGGGAGTGGGCAGCGCCTCAGCGCTTCGCAATGCGGGGATGCGGGAGCCCCCACCTTGGGCTTGTGTCAACCCTAACGCACCGGGCTAACCAGCCCTCCTGGCTCACCATCAGGGTGACGGGAGCTACCAACCCTGGTCGCCAGGGCGGGGCCCGGAGCCCAGGGAGTTCTGCGAGCATGGTGGGTCTGAACTGTGTCATCCCCCCAATACCCACCCCTCTGGCTGGGCCAGCCCAGGTCCCACATCCAGGGAAGGCCGTCTTTGGGACCCTGCAGCCCTCGTCACTAATGGCTCAGCAGACCCCTGATCACCATCGGGTCTCTCCTGCCCATCTGGGGGGTAGGTCCCATCTGCCTGCCTCAAGCCTTCCATGTGTTGAGGAAACCCCTTCCACAAGCCAGGTTGCACCAGGTCCCCTTCACTGGCTCATGCCCAGTCCACTCATCAGAACCTGCTGGGTACCCACCGGGCTGCAGACGCTGGGCTGGGTGCTCAAGGTACAGGGTGATCAAGGCAGTGGCCGCTGCACCCCAGGGTGCCCAGTTGCGGTGGGAGATAGGCACAGGTCATGCTGTGGGCCACAGGCACAAATGGGGCAGAACCCACCCGAGGGGAGGCAGGGGACAGCAAAGCTTCCAAAGAGATGTCGGGAGGACAGGGGCACGCCAAGTGGACAGGCTGGCGTTGACAGGATCATGCTGGCGAGAGAACCGGTGGCAGGTGCAGGAGGCCAGACTTCTGCACTCATGTGTCCTGTGAAGCACATCACAGAGGATGTGGCTGGAGCGACAGGAAGGAGCTAGACCCCAACCTTCCCCCTGCCGGAGAGGCCAGGAATGGCTAAAGGACACCTGCCCACCTGCCACTCGCAGCCCCCAGATGGCAATTCCTGTGCCTGGGCACCCACCCGGGGAGAGCTGAGTAGGAGCAATGTGCTGGGGGCCTGATGAAAGCTCCACCTCCTCCAGGAAGCCTGCGGGGATTTGCCCATCTCCTACAGCCACTGGCAATCATGACCGGGGCTCCTGCCCCCGCAGGCCTTGGCAGGCGCGGTGGGCAGCAGACTCCTGCCCGCATGAGAGCACTGCTACAGCACCCGGGGCGCTCCCACATGACGCCCTGCACCCTAACACTCTGCACCCCAGGGTGCGGTCAACTACAGCCCCAGTGCCCGCTTCACCGGGACCCAAGATAAAGCCGAACACCAGCAAGGAGCGGCCGTGGCAGGGCCTGGGACGCTAGAACGGACGGGGCGGGAACCTGAGACCGGTCTCGCTGCGGGCGCGGGCAACACGCAAGGGAGCCAGACCCGCTCCGAGGCGGGACGGGCACGGGGGGGTGGGGGTGGCAGGAAGGGGAGCCCGGGTGGCTGCGTCGGCCGCGGGCCCGGCCGCGGGGCGCTCAGAAGTTTCTGCGCGGCCACTGGGCTCCGCACGCGGGCCACGCGAGGCCGGGGCCACCACCCGGACGGCGCTCAGAGGGCGACGGTGGGTCCCCAACAGCAGGCCCGGGCGGGCGTCGGGAAGGAGGCACAAATCGCAGTCACCTGCAAGCGCCGCGCGCGCGGGGCCGCGGGCCGAGTCCCAGAGGCGCTTTCAAGCCAAACTTGGAAGAAAGGCCGTCACGGGGCGCGGAGGGAGCGCCCGGGGTGGGGCTCTCCTGCCCTGGCGGGCTCCCACCCGCGGGGGCCGGGGCGGGGTTGGGGACCGGGGCGGACCCTCGCGTCCAACAAGTGGGCCTCGGGACCTCGGCGAAAGCGCGCGCCCGCCGCCGGGCGCCGTGAGCGCTCAAACCCCGCGCGGGGCGCGATCGCCGAGGCTCCCCGCGGGATCCCCGCAGCGCGGCCCCCGGGGAGGCGGAGCCGGGCGGTCCCGCCCCCACCCAAGGCGGCCCCGCCCCGCCGACCTGCCCCACCCCGCGGGCCCGCGCATCCCTCGGTTCCCCCCGCCCCTCAGCCTCGGCCGCGCGCCCGCCCTCGCTGACCCGCCCGGCCGGCTGACCTCGCCGCGCGCCGCCGCCTCGCCGGGGCCTGGGTCCCCTGAGGGCGCGCTCCCGGCGGCCTGGGGGGCGGGGCGGGGGCGGGGCCGGCACCCCAACCTCAAGTGACGGCCCCTCCCGAGGGGCTGGACCCCCCGAAGCCAGGCCCCGCCCATCCAGACGACAAGCGCCTGCCGTGATCCAATGGCTGCCCGAGCTGCGGACGCGCCGTGAGCGAAGGGCGCCCTGGACTACAAGTCCCAGAGGGTCTCGCGCGGGTGGCCGGAAACGGCCTCGGACAGTGGCCGGGCAGGCCCTAAAGCCCTCTTTACCTGCGCATCCACTCTCTCCCGGGCGCTGGGAGGGACGCGGCCTTTGTCACCCACCACCAAGCCCTGTCCTCGCGAGGGCTGAGCCGACCGGCCTCCTGCCCACTGGGACTGCTTCCCGGGCTCGTCCCAGAGAATCCCAGCCCCTGCTCCCTCGTTCCCAGTGAATTCCAGACCCTGTGCGCATCGTGGGCACCGGGGCCCATGAAGTGTGGGTCCCGGGAAGACGGGCTCCTTGCAGGAGTGTGTCTGCACCCCGGCGTCTGTCCTGGTCTCTGCCTCCTCCTTGCTGTGTGTCCCTGAGCGAGCCACTCTGCCTCTCTGGGCCCAGCGTTCCCCAGAGAAGGAAGCGTACTGGCGTCACCCGCCCGCCCACCCGCCTCTGGGTGCTCGGGAGCCCCGGTCTCCTGCCACCCGCCCGCTCACGGTTCTCCCGGCCCGAGCTCTGCGGGCTGCAGGGGCTGAACCAGCGCGACCCTGCGCATCCCACGGCAGGCCTCGGGTGGAGGCACAGACCACACTCGGCCTCTCCCCCTCGCTTCAGCCACTTCTCGGGCGGGAGGACAAGCCCAGAGGCTCCAGTGCAGGGCGCGCACCGTTAATCTGCACCCGAGCAAGAAAAATGAGGAGATGCGGGCGGGCGGAGTTGAGAGAGGACCTGCGCCCGTCCCAGCGTGTAGGCTGAGGATTTACCCTCCCCAAGTGCCCCGGGGCCAGCTCTGTGGGTGTGCTGCTCCCTGGCCTCTCCTGGTGACCTGAGCCAGCGCCAGGACAGGAGGCGTTGGGCACGTTGACTGTATTTGGTGATCATTGCTGTATTTATAGGGCTTGATGGGGATAAAAATAAAGTGAGGGGGAGCCGAGTGAGTCACTGAGCATTTCGCAGTGTGGGCTCTCTGCCTCTCCCTCTTGGATTCAGGAATGGGGTCCCCACCGCCATCACCCCCGGCGTCTCCTTCGCAGGCCTCCCTGTAGCCAAAGCCTTGCCAGAGGGACGGCCAGTGAGGCCGGGACTCAGTGTGTGACCAGGTGCAGGGCTCAGAGAGTGACCAGGGGCACAGCTCGGTGTGTGACCAGGTCAGGCTCAGCGGGCATTCACAGGTAGAAGGTCTCCTGAAACCCCAGACCAGACCTGTGCTTAACTCCTGTCTGGAAATCTGTCTGTATTTTAAAGTGTCTCCATCCAGCATCCCATGACCTGTGTCTCCTCCGTGTTGCAAGGCCGTTGGGCGCTTGGCAAGCTGCTGAGGCTGTGATATGCAGAGGCCAGGTACCCTGCGCAGGTCTCCCCAGCTTTGTCCTACGAGGGGCCCGACCTCCTCCCCAGCACCCCCTGATCAGAGCTCAAGTCATGGCCTCTGGGAGGCACAGGAGCCGTCTTGGAGCCTCCTCCTCACCTGCAAGCCACCTGGGTGCCACACCTGCCCCCTCTCCAGTGGCATTGGCAGTGTCTTCCATAAGACCCCCGGATTCCCCCTTGGCCTCAGCACCAGCTCCCTACCAGCTCCATTGGTGGAGCAGCCTGCACCCCAAACGGTTGATGGACACAGATGGCAGGGGTGGAACCCTTGCCCCAGGTTGGACGGCTCTGCAGAGCCCCAGCTCCCCTGGGGCCACCGAAGCGACCGGACACTGCAGGCACTCTGCCTGCCCCCAACCCCCGCTTCCCGATCACCTTCAGGCGGGCAGATCTCCGTTCGAGTCTACCTCCTGGCTGAGAACCCCTCTCCGGAGACCCCTGCATGAACCCCGTGCCCTGGGCTCCCCCTGACCCAGTCAACCCCCAGACTTTTTTGCCTCTGGTCTTGAAGGCCTGGGGGCACCCGTTTTTGTGTCACAGGCAGGAGCGCAGAGTAAGATGGGTGTTGACAACACCAAGTAAGAGCCTGGATCCACCCAGACATGAAACAAGTCCCACCAGGAATGTGCGGGAGCCCCCACTTCCTTTCTGCTTGAACAAGCTGTGCGGCCGGGGCCCCCGGTCCAGCTGGGGGGAGCTCTTCAAAGAGGGGGGCACCTTGGAGGTGGGGCAGCTTGGGGTACCAAAGGGCTGCCTGGTGCCAGTGTGTGCTGGACGAGGTCCGGGCGGGGCAAGCCGCAGAAGTTTGGGAGATGAACTGCTGTGTCCTAGGAGGTCCTTCTGGCCGTCACAGCCCACCGCCCCTGTCCCAGGAGAGGGGGGAGGTGGCCCCTGTGTTGCTGAACTAGATCCCGAAGGAGGCCTGCACAGGTGGCACCCGCAGGGGCAGGGTGCCCCGCCCTCTCCCTGGTGGAGCAGGAGCCCCAGAGCTGGGTCACGGAGGGCAGAGGGGAGGGCAGAGGCCGGAGCAGGGCTGGACCCAGACCCTTTGGGAAACGCCCAGCCCACCAGCATGTCTGCCCTCCGTGGAGGGCGCTGTCCACTGCAGGCCCTCACCCACACCGGAAGCTTGACAGTGGGCAAACCTGGGAACCAACAGAGGGACCACCAACAAATCCCCCAGTCGGACCTAGGGCACATGCAAGAGGACCCCCAGCCCCGACCGAGACTGGGAGAAATTCACCGATTCCCATCCCCCTACGTAGGAAAGAAACCAATGTCCTTCCATGGATGATGGTTCACTGGGGTCCATCCGTGCCCCCCACTGGGGCCCCGCCGGAAAAGGGAGCAAGCCGGATCCACACCATCACGCAGGCCAGCTTCAGGGGTGCCGTGCCAGGAAAGGAGCAGCCTCCAAGGCATGTGTCTCCGTGGACATGACACCCCAAAGACAAAACGTGATGGCAGCCGGGGTGAGGGGTGTGGGGCCATGGGACTGCAGATGGAAGCACGGGGAGCTTGGTGGTGAAGAAGTTGGTCCTATGGTGGCTGTGGCAGTGGGTAAACAAAAACAACGTCCCCTTAAAGGTCTCAGGACCTCCCGAGTAAAGTAGTTGTCATTCTTGTCACCGGTGACATGCCTGCCAGTGGCCTCACCCCCAGCACGGCTCCCTCACCCCCTGCAGTTGCACCTGTTGCCTCCCAGGGCTCCCACCCTTCCCCCTCGGACCCCCCGAGGGCAGGGGCAGCCCCCACTAGACTGGCAGCTCTCCAGAGCAAACCAGCAGAGGCTGGGGTTTCTTAGAGACGCCTGTGTGCTGGCGTCTACCGGTGCAGCGCATGCCACGCCTGAGGGGGAGACATTCACCCCACTTTACAGGTGAGGCCTTGGAGGCCAGCTGGGACAGTGATAAGGTTTAGGTTTGAACCCAGGATGGCCTGAGTCAGTGGTCACCCCACCAGACACCCCCTGTCCCTCCCCAGCTCCTGTCCTGCGTCAGGTCAGGTCAGCCCTTACCCTGGGCGCCATCAAAGGCATTTCACAGTGAACCCGGGGCGGGAATGTGCCAGGTTCTGGCACTCAGGCCCTGCAGCAGTGGGGGATGACAGGGCAGGGGCAGGGACTTGGCGCCTGCCTGCCAACCACACCTGCAGCCGTCACACTGGGCTGTGCTAAAGTCCCTCCTGCTGCAGGAGAGGACTTGTGAATAGATTACTGACACTGGGCTGTCTCCAAGGCCAGTGAGTGCGAAGCCCCAGGGCGCCCGGGATCTGGGACAAGGCAAGGAGGGCAGTGTGGGCGGCAGTCGGGCCACAAGGCCCGGCCCTCTCTGCTGGCCACGTGGCTGCTTCCAGCTCAGGCTGTCACCTAGCACCCGGCCGAGCAAGACAAACGAGGAGGAAGGACCGTGCTGGTGCAGGTGAGAAGCTGAGGAGGCGGACCTCCTTCGCGAGGACAGCCACCACGTGAGGACGAGGCAAAGCCAGGAGATGTCAGAGAAGCTGAGCTGGAGCCCGGATTGAATTTTGCCTGAACATCACGTTATTCAGGCTTCCCATGACCAAGTCAGCCCCCTCCCCTGACGCAGCCGGGTTTTCTGTCACAGGCCACCACGAGGTGGCCCGAAGATCCCGCGGGGAGATGCGTGCCAGGGCAGCGCGGCTCACAGTCCCTGGGGGAGGGGCAGGCCCAGGGCACACAGGGAGGGAGGGGGCAAGGACACTGCAGACAGCAGGGCAAGAGCTTGGGGGGCTGGGCATGGTGTCCCCCTGATGCGGTGGGCAAGGGAGTGAGGACCCAGCCCCTCCTGGTTGCCAAGCCCAGGACACTCACCAGTCTCCCTCTGGCCCAGTTTTAAATTTGCAGGTAGCACCTCACACCCTCCCTGGAACTGTGACGGGCACAGCATGTCCTTTACACAGTCCATGAGGGTTATTCATGGTGCCAACAGAGGGGCTGGGGGCCAGTCCTCCCTCCTCCGGCCACACACAATGACACACACACACACACACACGTGTGTTGTGTGCATGTGCGCTTACACCCATGAGGTCTGCACATGGCTTGTGTGTTTACAGTCAATTCACATGGCAGTCCAATGCGCTTGCACAAATGTCCATGGCTGTGTGTGCTTATGTGTAGATGCACACGCAGGCATGTATGTGTGCAGTGTGCATGTCTATAGCTGTGTATACACACATGTACATACAGGAAACACTGCTCTTGGTGTGTGCATGTGAGATGCATATGCTTCTAAGCATGTGTGTACACAGGTACATACCAGCACACACACGTGCACACATGGGTTGCACACACAGGCACGTGCCAACACATCTATGATCCTACATTTAGCAGTGACTGAAGCACCGGGGGGCGCAGGGTGTCCTGCCCACCCTCAGAACCCCCGGGGCCTCCCTGGCCCCAGTCGCGGCTCTGGGGGAGGTCTGGAGGCCCCTTCCAGGACCCGGGGCCTCAGCGCAGCAGGGGTTACAGCACCTGGCCCTCCCAGATCCTGCCCGTGGTCGGGTTGGGTTCAGACCACAATGGCCGCACTGGGAGGTGGGGACACCGGCTGCAGGGACCACGTGTGGCTGGGCTCCAAGGACCTCATCAGCCGTGCGACACCCATCCTGAATGAGACGGGTAGGGTGGCTGGGAAGCAGTCTTCCCCGCCTTCTCGTGGTGGGGGAGGTGCTTGTTCTTCTGCAGGCCTCTAGGCTTGGGGCCGCAGGTGCAGTGGCCGTGGGCGCTGAGGAGGTCAGCCCAGGGGAATGAGCTCGGCCCACGGTGGGCTCTGCGGGAGGGCCTGCTGGGTGTGACTCTGGGCGTGTGGGGGGCGAAGGCTGTCACCTCCTCACACACGCACGCACACACGCTCATCCGGCTGTGCCCCCGGCCCCTGTCCTCCCCCCGCCCCATCCAAGGCTCTGGACTCTGGGCCGTGGACCTGGGTTGGGGCAGGAGCCACAGGGCAGCCCTCCCCGTGGGGTGGTGCCCCATGCAGCACAGGCTCTGCTCACAAAACCCCTGTCGCCCTCTGTCCATCAGTCTGCTGACCACACCCCGACTGACACACTCCCTCCCAGACCATGGGGGTGTTACGACTGTGTAAACATGACCTGGATGAGCACAGGTGACGGAAGCAAAGAGAGGCCAAAGGCACCATGACCTTTGGGGGTCAGAGCTGAGGTCCGAGCCGGCCTCGCCCTGAAGAAGAGGCGTGGGGACGGCACCCACCCACTGGTGTCAGCATCACCCAGCCCCCCAATGTCTTCAGCCTCGTGGCAGCCACCTTTGCCACGCCCTGCTGTCTTCCTTCAGGTCGGCGCCACCGCCAGGTCTGCATTTCACATCCCACATTGCGGCACGAAGAGGTCGCACGGCAGCCCGCTCTCCCTGCCCCAGCGCTGCCAGCAGACCCACCGTGCCTGGGCCGCCAGCCACTGCCTCTGAGAGTGGGTCTCGGGCACGGGGCCACCCTGGGCCTCTCACGAGACAGGCCAGCCTCCCCGGTCCCCCACCTGCCAGGGCCCGGTCCTCGCCCCCTCCCCCTCTGACCGCCCCAGAATGGGCGCTAATGGAAGCTGGCATCGGCTGGGCTGGGGTTTCGTTGACTGTTTATTTTTCCTTCTTCGCATGTAACTCCTTTTTCCCTCCAAATTGGCGCTGCTCGGGAATTCGCGGCCCGGCTCCCAGCCCATTTCAGCGTGCTCTCCTCTCTGCAGCCCCAATGATCTAATTTGCGATTTTCCACCTTCCCTTCCTCTCGTCTCTCCCCAAACACCCCGGCCGGTTAAAGTAAATATGTATTTTTAATTTTGCGGAGCCTGATTCAATCTGGCAGCAATGTTCTGCCACTCAGCGGCACACATCTCGGTCTGAGTCCCCTTCCAGGCCGCCAAGTGCTCCGGCCCTGCCCGCCCTGCCGCTGGCCACGCGGGACGTACCAGGCTGGCACCCTTCTCGGCGGGCCAGGGCGGGGAGATAGGGCCCTGGGCAGGACAGTGTCCTTTCCTGGGGAGGCCACAGGCTCTTGCGAGCCCCAAACATCTGCTCCAGGCTTTTGGCCCCAGTGCAGAATCCAGGCCTGTGACAGGTGAGGGGATGGAGGCCCCGGCAGGTAGCAGTTGTCCCTTCCTGGTTGTCATGGGGCATATTTCCACCCTTCAGCTCCCTTGCCTGGTCAGCAGGATGGGCCCTCAGCTCTGCCTTCTTGCCTGACCCCACCCCACGCCCTGGCCAAGAACAAGCTCTGCAGCTGGACTGAGGACTCCACCCGTAACACCTGTCCTGTCACCTGTCCTGCCTGGGACAAGGGTGCCCAGGAGGAGAGGGAGGCAAAAACCCTCCCCCGTCCCCAACCCCTGCCCTGCCTGTGCCCCCTGGCTGGGGCTGGCTGTGATCAGCCCAGGGGGCTCTAGGGGGACCACCTGGGGAAACCTTCGACCCCACCCCCCCAAAGACCTGTTTGTTAGACCCCATTACCCCTAACCTATTGGCTTGGACGTGATTTTAACATCCCTAAATGAGTGAACATCCTTCCCCTAAGGGAGGCCTTCCCTGACTAGTTTCCCGTCCTTCCTTCCTTCTGTTCATTCCATCCTGTGCTTGCTCATTTATCATATCCAGATAGCTGGCCAGGTAGGAGGGAGCCCAGGGACTCGGAAACGAGGTGCGTTAGGAGCCAGGCTCCCACATCGGGAGGGGCTGGAGGCCGGGTGTCTCTGCCGCTGGTGCTCATGGCTGGCCCGGGCCAGGGCACGCCCAGAGGACAGCCTGGCCTCCCTGCACTCAGACCCTTTCCTCGGGACTGTCCCAGCTCACCCATCTCTTGTCCTGTCCCCTCTCAGCCTCCAAAGCCATTGGGAATATCTGAGGGACAGGGACGAACTCCAAGCGCACCTTGCCTGAGCAGCCCAGCTCTGCTCTGAGGTTTGTGCGGCTCATTCAACACCCGTGACACCCTGGAATGGGGTCAGGGACAGAGGACAGGGTAGAGTACTGTGGCCAGCCCATGATGGAGTGTCAACATCTCAGGTCCTCTTAAAGGTTTAGGGAGCCAACCCCCAACATGCCCAGGGAGAGTTCCCCGCCCCCCGTGGCACTGCCACCTGCCCATGCCCCTGCCTGCACCCCAGGAAGATTCAGGTTGGTTGAGTCTCACAAAGTTCCTCGTGTAGCCAAGGCCCCTCCATGCCAGTGTGTGTACAAGCTTGGTGACAGCCGTCAGGGTCCCTTGGGGCAAGGGGATGGCATCGAAGATCCCATGGGGTGTGGCAGGGTCAGCAGGGTGCCCGGTTCAGGATGACAGACCGCCAGCTGGCCCTGCTCTGCCAGGCTGTGGGAACCAGGCCCTGTGATCCAGGCTCTACGCACAAGTAGGTATGTGCGCTTGTGTTTGCACGGGGGCTGGTGTCCGTGTTTCCCTGCGCACAGAGGCTGAGGCTCTGTGGGATTCACAGCCCAGCATGAACCTGGCACTAGCCTGAGGACAGGGGAGGCAGGAGCAGTCAGCCTGGCCCAGGACATGGGGTGGCAGTGGGAAAGAGGGCTGCCGAGTGATGGAGGGTTCTTGGGGATCAAAGGGGCTGAACCCTGTACCTTACTGTGTCTCCATAACTGGACTCCTCTGGGCACCCACTCGCCACACAGCTCTGAGCTGGGGACAAAACAGATGCCCCAGGCTCTGCCCTGAAGAAGTAGGAATGGTCAGCACAGCCTGAAGGGGCTTCCTGGGGAACAGGAAGTAGGGGTAGCGTTGAGAAAGGCACACCTCCCCACCTTCCCAGAGCTCCAAACCGAAGAGGGGACAGTGCAGTAACCACTGCGGAGGACACAGCAGCAGGTCAGCCAGCCCCTGACTCTGGAAACATTGAGACAAAGCCACTCAGATTCTTGTTCCTGGAGCTGTGATTCATCCAAACCAGGCAGATCTATTTTTCTTAAACATCATCAAAATCACCATTGTCATCACCGTCACCAACAGTGCAACCACCACACCAACTTCATCATGAACAGTGCCACTGCCATCACCACCACCACCACCATCACCACCACCACC
>PVIW01010416.1:0-44331 GCA_004026585.1 Noctilio leporinus
AAAAAAAAAAAAAAAAAAAGGAGGAAGGAAGAAAAGAATAAAGAAAGGGTTTAGAAAGGCTGGGGAAGGGCGGAATACTTAGATTGAGGACTGGGAATGCATTATAGCCACAGAGTGAATAGACTTTAATTCGAGAGTAGGGGAGGGTCTTGGATATTTAGGTGGATTGAGGTATGGAGGGGATTAAGAATATGTGAGGAGTAACTTTTGCAAAGGATATGTTGAGGCTTAATAGTTCAGATTGCTCTCGGTATAATTCAGGTGCTTGAGATTGGCAGCAATCCCTTTCCTGATGCTGCCTCTTTTTCTTGGTCAGGACTTTACAGTCTATAGTCTATATTCTAGCTGGTCTTGGTGTGTGGCAGGGCCTCTGATTGTCACAGTAGGGCTGATTCTGAGTGTCTGCCCCCAGGTAGGCTGGGCCTTCAGCAGCCTGGCTGGGTTTTAGGGCTGCAGATGTTCTGTAGCTGGCAGGCAGCCCCCTCCCACTCCTGGCGGAGTTTCCTGCTCAGGACAGCCCCCAGCACTTCTGCAGGGCAGCCCACAACTTTGCCGGTCCCTTTGAAGACTGGCCCCACCCCTGCAGTTCCGGGAGGAGGCTGGGCCTGTCAGTCAACACTGTCCGGGGTCCGCCTTCCCTGTCCCGCCCTTCCGGGGCGAGCACCACGCCTCCAAGCCAATCAGATCTCCGCAGAGTCCTTTACACGGCCTCTGTGATGAGCCCCTCCCAGGCGTAGGCGGTGCTGCGTTTGTCTCCGGCAATGGCGGGTCGTCCGCCACAAGTTCCCGGCTTGCCGGCTCTCAGGCTCGCCGTTTGGATTTTCCCGCGGAGCCTGGGGGCCTTTGTGGTTGAGCCGGGCTGGGCCTCCCCCCTCGCAGGGGCTTCTAGCTGCTGTTTCCCCAGCAGCCCAGCAGCTCCGTTTTTCGGCCCTGTCGCCGCCCCGGCCGGTGCACTTCCCGCTCCCCCGCTCCGGCTTCCCGCAGGACTCTTCCCTGCCTCTAGCCCCGCACGCCGTGAAGCCTCCTCTCCCTGTTGCAGGGAAGCCTCCTCTCCCTGTTGCCGGGGTGAGTCTCTCACACTGTCCCTCCCCTGCAAGAGTTCAATTCCGCGTTCCCTACGGCGTTTGCCCTCGCCACCCGCACTTCACTGCTGAGACTTCCAGTCGCCAGGGAGCCTGAAACTGGCCCCAGTCAAACGCGCCCCTCTGGGCAGAGCCGCCCCTGCCCAGAGCCGACCTCAGCCCGCTGGCCGGTCAGTCGGGAACGCCTCACCTACTGTCCTGCTGGCCTCCTCTGCCTCTGGGCTCTGCTCCCCTGTGTCCAGATGCTGCCCGTTCCAATCCCCAGGGTCCTGAAGACGTCTCACGCTCCTTATCCTGTCCTCTAGTTGCTTTGGTACTCGAAAACACCATCAGCACTGCTCTCTACTCTGTCGCCATCTTCCCTCAAGGTCCACAGTTGCTTTCTTAACCAGAAGCTTTCTCCCTTCTTCACCCCTGTATCTATTGTTTCCCACCCACACAACATCTTTTTTCATTTTCATGTTCATTCATGGAGCAATCTAGACATACTCTATAGCCTACATGTACTTAGAAGAAACTGCCTACCAGTTGTGTTCATGCATTTATCTCTTCTGTCACCCACATAGTGAACTCTCTTACAACTTCCTTTAAATTTCCTAACTTGTGTTTGTACCAACCCATTGCTTTTTTTTCTATTTTTAGCATTGCTTTTCAATATTTTCATCATTTCTCCTTTTTTCCTTTAGCAACTTGCTTTTCTTCCTGTTTCATTTTCCTCTTCTCTAGTCACCATGCCTTCAATAAATAGCTACCAAGTACTAACTCTGTGCTATGATACTAGGCACTGGCAGTTAAAAAAAAAAAAAAAGAATATTCTCCACTTTTTGCTGTATGTGTCCTCAAAGACCTCACAGCATAATGAGGAAGGTAGGAAAAACATATAGCTTGGGTGCCAGTGTGTTAGTTCTGGCAAGATAGGCTACATTAAATTCCACTCTTTCCATAACAAACAACTAGAGCTGCTGGATAAATAACATTTAAAAATTTCAGGCTCACAAGAAAGAAAAACACATTCCAAAATGTCAAAACATAACAGGGAATTAAAAGCTGGAAGGAGGGAAGTACATGAGTTGGCAAAATTGTGTTATGCATAGGAGCTAATTATCCAGTATCCAGTAGTTTGGGTTTTACCAGCACATGGGGCAGAGGACAAGTGTCTTAATCTATGTAAGGCTGGAAACTGGAAATATGACCCCATGCATAAAGCCTTGTTGTAACTTAGATGAATTATAGAGAGTAATATTGGTGAAGAGATAGCCAGATAGATCAATCAAAATATAACAACCATAGGTACAGACCCCAAAATAGAGAATTCATTAATGAGAAAAGTAGTATCAAAATTCAGCAGGTAATAGCACATAATATGTAGTGCTAGGACAATTGACTTAATCATATGATGAAAATTCATTTTCTACTTCACACTAAAACATTTCCAAACAGTTTTAGTAAGGTACACATAATATATAATAAACTATATATACAAGGTGGGGCCAACATACTTGACAGCTATGAGTACACAAAACAGAGTTTATTCTTGTATTATTATTTATTAATTATTATATAATTTTTCATTGAACTGTAAATCTACTTCTTCCCACTCTATATTAAAATGTAAAGTTTATGTAATTTTGAATATGTAAAGAACCATAGTCAAGACAACATATTGAACAACACCAAAGATTCCCTTGTGCTCCTTGGTAATTCCTTTTTTCAACCCCAATCCTTTCCCCAGGCAACCACTGATTTCCTTTCATTATAGAAAAGACTGTATTTTCTAAAATCTTATATAAATGAAATCACAGAATATGTAATCTTTTAAAAGTATTTTAATGACTTTTATCTTTTTTCCCTTTGCCTGGATTTTAAAATGTATATATATTTTATTAATTATACTACTACAGTTCTCCCAATTTTCCACTTTTTTCCCCCTCTACCCAGTAGTCCCCTTTCCCCCCCTCAGCAATCTCCCCCTCTTAGTTCATGTCCATGTGCTGTGCATATAAGTTATTTGGTTTCTCCATTTCTTGTACTATTCTTAACAACCCTGTCTATTTTGTACCTACAATTTATACTTTTCAATTCCTGCACTGTTTGCCTCATTCTCTCCCCTCCCCTCTCCAGTTGATAACCCTCCATATATTCTCCATTATCTATGGTTATGTTTCTATTCTAGTTTTTTGCTTAGTTTTTCTTTGTTTTTTCAATTCTTTTGTTGATAGCTATGAATTTGTTGTAGTTTTACTATTCATAGTTTTGATCTTCTTCCACTTTAATATGTGCCTTTAATATTTCATATAATAAGGGCTTGGTGATGATGAACCAAAAGCTCTTCTAGCTTTACCTTGTCTGGGAAGCACTTTATCAGCTTTTACATTCCAAATGATAGCTTTGCTGGATAGATTAATCATGGTTGTAGATCCTTGCTTTTCATCACTTCACATACTTCTTGCCAATCCCTTCTTGCTTTTAAAGTTTCTTTTGAGAAATCAGCTGATAGTATTATGGGAACTCCTTTTTAATAATTATCTTCTTTTCTCTTGCTGCTTTTAAAATTCTCTCTTTATCTTTAACCTTTAGAATTTTAACATGATGTATCTTATTCCTCTTTGGGTCCAACTTGTATGAAACTCTGTGCTTCCTGGACTTGTATGTCTATTTCATTTGCCAAATTTGGAAAGTTTTCTTTCATTTTTCAAATAAAATTTCAGTTTGTTGCTTTCTGTTTGCAATAAGTTATAGACAAATGAGCAGCCAGAAGGGAAACAAAGGCAGGATCCTCACCAGTGCAATCTAACAAAGAACTTAATGCAGAAGGCTAAAAGCAAAGAGAGACATGTCTCACCAGCTGACCCAGTAATCCTGAGCCTGGTCCAATGAGGCTGCTAGGCATTCTGAACAACACAAGTAAACTGATAGTGCAGGGCAGAGGGAGCTCTTGAAAATCTGTGTGTGTCATTTCCACAAGCTGGGAAAATGAAAACCTTGAGACTGTGCTTTCATCCCAAGACCAGAAAGGCAGAAGAGGTCTACAGTACCCAAAGAAAAAGCCAATAAAAACAACTTTAACTAGCTGCCTGACTCCCATCACGCATGCACAATGAACAAATAGAGTCTGAAGATAAGGATTCAGACTAACAAACCTCCACACATGCCTAAGTTTAGACAGTTATATTCCCCCTGAAAAAGCTGGCACCACCTTCAACCACCAACCAAAATGTAACTTCTTCACCCCCATCCCACCAGCTATACATGTCCTCAGAACAAATGACTCACTCTTAGCTCTCTTGGCTTTCTTGGCCCTTTCACCACAGGGTGTCAGAGTTTGGGGGAGGGGTGTCCTGGCCTCCCAGCCCCTGGCCACCTTAGGACAAACTTGCCATCATGGACTTTGGCCATTCTTGCTTTTGCTCTCCCATATTTAATAAACTTTACATGCATGCTAAGAGGCTCGCTGATCCATAATTATTTACTGCATGATGAGAAGAGCCAGGGTTTCTCCAATAAGACTATGATTTAGATGTTGGTACATTTACAGTTGTCCCAGAGGTCCTAAGCCTCTCTTCATTTTTTTTTTTTTTCAATTCTTATTTCTTCATTCTGCACTGGTTGACTGTATATTTTTCTTATGTTCCAAATTGTTGATTTGAACCCTGGTTTCCTCCCCTTCACTATTGGTTTCATGTGGATTTTCCTTCATTTCACTTTGTGTATACCCATCACTTCTTCCCTTACCCTTTGCCATACTCAATCATTTCACTGAGCATCACTAACACCAGTGTTTTGAACTGTGTCTGTTGGGTTGGCTATATCCTCCTTGCTTAGTTCTTCCTCTGGAGCCTTGATCTTCTCCCTTTTGGACCATACTTCTCAACTCAACAGTGTCCTGTGTTTGCCTCTGAGTCTTAGATAGAGCTATCACACCTATTATGTTGTAATAAGCAGAGCCCTAGGTAGTCATCAGTGCTGGGTGATTGGTTTCACTGCCTTGTGGCGCTGTACATGGGTGAGGGGTCAGGCTTGCTCAGCACTTGTCCCTTTTCCAGTCACTTCACTCACTTCCCATAAGCAACTGGTGCTCCTTCATCTGTTGCCCTGATAATGGTTCCCAGAGTAGGTGCATTTGGTTAAGTTCTAGGACCAAGGGGAACTCTAAATGGGTTCTTCTGAGAGGTTGGCAGTTTCTCCCATAGTCTTATGGGAACTCCTTTGAAGGTTACTTTCTGCTTTCCTCTTGCTGTTTTTAAGATTCTCTCTTTAGCCCTGGCTGGTAGCACAGTGGATAAGGTGCTGGCCTGTGAATCCAAAGGTCGCAGGTTCAATTCCCCAGCCAGGGCACATAACAAGGTTGCAAACCAGGTCTCCAGTCAGGTCTGTGGCTGGAGGCAGGTGAAACACAACCATACATTGATGTCTCTCTCCCTCTCTGCCTCTTCCCCTCTTTCTAAAAATAATGAAATAAAATCTTAAAAAAAAAAAAAAAGATTCTCTCTTTATCTTTAACTTTAGCATTTTAATTATTATGTGTCTTGGAGTGATCCTCTTTGTGCCTAACTTGTTTGGTACTCTGTGCTTCCTGGACTTGTATGTCCATTTCTTTCATCAAATTAAGGAAGTTTTCTTTCATTAATTTTCAAATATGTTTTCAATTTCTTGTTCTTCCTCTTCTCCTTCTGGCATCCCTATGATATGAACATTTGGAGATATCGAGAGGGTTCTTATACTATCCTAATTTTCTTGAATTCTTGTTTCTTCATTCTGTTCTGGTTGAGTGCTTATTTCTTCCTTATGTTCCAAATTGTTGATCTGAATCCAGCTTCCTCCCCTCCACTGATGGTTTCCTATAAATTTTTCTTCATTTTCCTTAGTGTAACCTTCATTTCTTCCTTTATATTGCTGCTGTACTCAATGAGTTCTTCAGGCATCCTGATCACCAGTGTTTTGAACTCTACATCTGGTAGGTTGATTATCTCAGTTTTATTTCTTTTTCTGAGGCTTTGTTCTGTTCTTTCCTTGTGGCCATATTTCTTTGTCTCTTCAACACATATTTCTTTGTGTCTTCAAACAAAGACATGCCTCCATGTCTTTGTTTCTGTGTATTAGGTAGAGCTGCTTTGACTCCATGTCTCAGTAATGTGGTCTATTGTCGAAAAGGCACCTGTAAATTATGTGAGGTGGAGTCTTAGATAATAATCAGGGTGGGGCAATATGATTCACTGCTTTGTGGCTCTGTGTAGGGGGAGGGTTTGGAAAGGTGACAGTGTTACTGCCTGGTTTCTGGGGGTTTGCCTGGCACTCACCCCATGTCCAGTCACTTCATTTACTCCCAGTATCTGACTGGCACATTTTCAGCCATTGCCCTGGTGCTAAATCCTAGAGTTTGTGGGTTTATATAAGTCCGTGTGAGCCCTTAAAATGGAGTTTCCTGAGGAAACTCAAGTTTCTTCTACTGCTTCAATCCCCACTGGTTTTTACAGTCAGAAGTTATGCAGATTAACCTTCCCTCTGCTGGAACCTTGCAAATTGCAATCTTGCCTGTGGCTGGGATCATTTGCTCCCTAGGTATCCCTCCCAGTTTTTATCTATCTTACTTGAATGTAGCACCATCCATTTTGCTGCTACCATCACCTCTTTGTGCCACACTGTGTTTCTGAACTCTCTGCCTATCTCCATAATTCCACCCCTCCTACCTGTCAGGATAAATGTGACTTCTCTAAATCCTTGGTTGTTGGACTTCCATACAGCTCAATTTTCTGATGGTTCTTGATGTTATTTGTTTTGAGATCTAGTTGTAATTCTTTCTGTGTTTGTGTATAGAGGAGAACTATGTCTACCTACACCTCCATCTTGACTGTAAGTCTTAGAAAATGTATTTTTTTCTATCTGGCTTCATTCACTTAATATAACTATTTTCAGATTCATCCAAGATGTTATTTATAATAATATCTCATACTATTTATTGCTAAATAGTATTCAATATATATATATATATATATATATATATATATATATACCACACACACACACACACACATATATATATATATATATATATATATATATATATATACCACAATTTGTTTATTCATTTCCCAGAGGATGAAAATTTAGGTTGTTAGCAGTTTGGGCTATTACAGATAAAGTCATTATGTATGTTTTTATATGGGCACATGTTTTCATTTCTCTTGGTTAAATTCCTGAAATGGAATGAATGGGATATGGTAGGTGCCTGGTCAACATTTAAGAAACTGCCTTACTGTTTTTGAAGTATTTATACCAATTGCCATTGTTATCTTATTTTACGCTGATGTAATTTCTAAATGTATATTTCAAATTTGCTTAATCTACTTTCCCAAGTATTTACAACTTTTTCAGTCTAGTTTGTCTTAAATACTTGTCTTTAAAAACTGAACAAAACAAAATTGAGAAAGTAGGGAATACAGAAGAGAGAGTACATAAAATTGTTTTAAAATTTAGATGCAGAGGTTTTTTCTCATGAGAATTGCAAAAATATCCTTGTTAATCACCTAGATTAAAAAGCCGTTAGTAGATAAACTTACCCTGGTTTTGTGTCATTTACTACACAGTGATAGGTAAATGTTCCAAACATCTGAACTCCTAAAATTCCATAAAGAAGCAGAAAGAAAAGTAGAAAAATTGAAACACTCCATATTTGTTCTCCTGATCGCCTAAAGGGGAAAACAGGTAAAATAGGTAAAACAGACCAAAAAAACCTAATAAACTTTCCCTTTTTACTCATAGAAAATCAATGCTTACTTTAAAATGTTTGTAATTCTGGTCCTAGGTAGTTCAAATCGGAAATAAATTCGGAATGCTCGGATCATAATTAGCGGTCTTGGGATCCGCAACATGCCCCAAGGTGACATCTGATCAACTATATCAGCAATTTCAAATACCTGTAAATTTAAAGGTGAGTAAACAAGTTTAGGCTTTCTGTTAGCATGGTTTTTAGTTAAGGCATATACAGACAGCATTAGGGGCTGCATCCTGCCCACTGAACCAAAGTTGTCTTACATTATTTTCTACTTAAATCAATTTTCTTTTAAATACACTTTGAAGCTAATAGTTTTCTTAAGAGAAATATACATATAAATATATATATATATATATATATGCCAATAAAAGTACCATTAATCTTGTTCATTTATATATTCTAAGTACTAATTTAAGATATAGAAAAAGTATGCAAAGTCTTCCTCACTAATCATGTTCTTTGGTGGAACATTTTGACTATCTAGAAAATGAAGTAATGGAGGCAATGTTAAAAGTATTATGAAAAATGTGAAAAAGAATTGTACCATTTACTTAGAGACAAAGTAATAATTAGAAAATGTTACCCTGGCTGGTAGCACAGTGGATAAAGGCGCCGGCCTGCTTAACCCAAAGGCTGCAGGTTCAATTCCCCAGCCAGGGCACATAATCAGGTTGCATACCAGGTCTCCAGTCAGGTTTGTGGCTGGAGGCAGGTGAAATGCAACCATATATTGATGTTTCTCTCCCTCTCTGCCTCTCTCCCTTCCCCTCTTTCTAAAAATAATGAAATAAAATCTTTAATAAAAAAAAAAGACAATGTTTATCAATAATACAATAATCATTGAATGAAAAATAATACATTATTATACAGGATGAATTAAACTGTTGGAGAGGTGAGCTTTATAAAAATAAAGTCATCAATAAGCAGTATGATAACTATGCAGAATGAGCTGTAAATTTATTTTATTATGAATGTTTTCATGAAGGTTTGTTAACTTTACTTGAAATAAATGCAAATTAAGGCTGATTGAATGCATGGAAATTAATTCAACCATTTTCCAACAAAATTCTTCCTTTAGATCTTCTTAATGTATGTTCCCCATTTCTTATAGTAAGGCATTTTCCATTTGCAAAATAGTATTTTATGTTGACCAATATGTATCCTAATATACTTACATGTATTTTAGTTATTTTAGTGAAGATTCAATCACATAAAACACTGGAATTTCAATTTTTAAATTCAAAATTTTATATTCCACAAATACTGAAATCTCATTCCATGTTCTTTTATTTCAATGAATATATTTGTATATTTGTTTAATAAAAACTAATTTCCTATAGCACTGATTTTCATTTCTACTTGAGAAATAATTTACAAATGTGATTGACAATGATTAAAATGTTAGGTTTTTATTAAACATTTAATATAACATAATGTAGAAAAGTACAGTGACTTTTGATATATATTCTTTAATATATGTAGTTAGATTTTCAATGAAAATTTTGGAAAATACCCCCTGTAGTTTAAAAGTTTTTAATTACCTGCAACACCAATGAAACCCAAAGGCAAAAGACCATAAATCCATCAAAAACACACCAACGATCTTTCACGTAGGAACTATCCCCCTAAAAATAAATTTTACATAGCATTATCAGGCAAAAGGAATAATTAAAAAAAATAGCTATAGACGAAATAGTCAAATGTTAAAACTGTGGATAGTAAAAGCTATCCATAGTTATTTTTTCACTTTAATATTTTATTGTTATTGTACTACATTTATCATTTATCCCATTTTTTGCCCACTACTATCTCCTGCTCCCTTCCCATCCCCCTCCCACAGTCAATCCCAGACGTTGTCCATGTCCATGGGTCATCCATGCTAGTTCCTTAACTAAACTGTTTCCCTTGTTTGCCTCTTCCTCCCCCTCCCCCTTCCCTCACCCCTCTGCACAATGAAAGTCTGTTTCTTGTATTCATGTCTCTGGTTCTGTTTTGCTTATATTATAATTAAACATACTTTCAAAAGGAATACTTTTAGCACTTAAATAATATATGAGGAAAACAATTTGTAAAACACAAGTTATTTAAGAAATTCACATATAAAAATTTAAATGTATGCAATGGAAAAACATCACTACTTTTTCTCTTAGCCACACAAATTCTACCACTTGATGAACCAAAGGCCATTCTCATTCTACTCAATAAGGGTCTTGGTCCTAAACCAATTGTCTTCCTAAAGAACCAGGAGCACACAGTGGCTAATGTGAAGGCCTTTACATCTGTGGAATCAACCACCTTTAGTGGAGCATTACCCAGAAGTTCAACTCAAGTTAAATTAAAAGTGAAGAAGAAATTTGTCTTCATTTGCAAAGAAAATATATATTGACTTTATCTTTCATTGAAAGGTGGATGTCTTTCTTATACATGTAAAAGAAAGATAAAAAAGATATACTGCTTCAATGTTTTTATCCTCACCCAAGGACTTTTTAAAAATTGCTTTTAAAGAGAGAGGAAAGGAAAGAGAGAAATACTGAAGCAAGAGAAGCATTGGTTGGTTGCCTCTCAAATGCACATGAACTGGCAATGATTTGCAGGTGTTTGGACCAGGGATCACATGTGCCCATGTCAAGACCAGGGATTAAAGCTGTATCCCAGGTATATGCCCTGCCCAAGAATTGAACCTACAACCTATGCTCCAACCAACTGAGTCACACCAGGCAGGGCCTCCTTTTTTTTTTTGAATAGTGAATCTACTCTGACATTAGAATGTCTATTATTTGGAATAACAAAACCAAACACCCTATGAACTTAGAATTGAAAGCCTTAAATAGAAAAGCTTTTGCTTTCTTAGGATCACCCTATTAAGTCACCACTTCTGTAGTAACCCGTGAAACTCTATATTTTGAATTTGGTCACATCTCTCATTACTCCTCTGATTGAATCAGCATTTTAAATAAAAATGGGAACATAATACCATGATTTTCAATAAAATGGTAAAATATATTGCAGGATATTTCTGATAATGATTTTCAGAACCTTCCACCCTTAGGAACAAGTAGATTAATCAAAGTTTCCTTGAGAGGTTTCCAGAAATATATTTTTGTTTGTAAAACTAATGGTATGATTAACAACAAATAAAAGTTAACTGACCCAGATATGAAGTATAAACTCAACTTAGTGAATACTTTACATAAGAGGATGTATAATGACTAGTGAAATACAAACACACACACACACACGCATATACACCAATTTTGTATAGTAAAAAAGGTATGTACACAACAGCTAATATAAACGCAAAATAAATTATAATAAAGCTTAAAACATGGTGAGCAAAATAAGAAGATTAATTCCATGGAGAATTAAGAGAAATCAATGCCTATTTCCAAATGAATGGCATGAATAATTTTGTCAGTGCCAAGAGAGTCAACCAAATGTGGTATGTATTAAGATGGCACAAAATAGATATGAAAGTAAACTCTAAGGCTTGGAGTTTGGATAACTAGGACAATGACCCTATTAGATTAGCTGCTATGGCCATTATATGATATTTTCAACCTTATAAAGAGAGAATCTCTTTATAATATGTGCACACATATTAAATATAGACAAAATAATTAAAGATTATAGTTGTCTTCAGAATCTTACAAGGCATCTTGTACCATAGACATCATATTTGCCTTATATATTATACAATTAACTGAACATATAAATGAATGATAATATAATTTTCTCTGAGCATAATTTTAATATTCAAAAATAATGGAATACAAATTAAAGTTATGCTTTGATGATTCCCTTGAATTGCTTAATAAATAAAAGTTTTTCTTTCACTCCATGTACAGAACAGCTCTATGAACTAGGCAGTGTTCAAGGCAATAGTGACATAGGAGTGAACAAAAGAACTCCTTATGTAAGTGACATTCACAGTTAATTTTTTTAATGTAAAATGCACAGTAAATATTGATAAACATTATGCAGAAAAATAAAAGTATATATTTTCAAATTGACTTCTATTAAACAAAGGTGTTCTTAACTTGCATGTTAGGCAAAAAGGGAGAGAAATACCACTTAATCCTTAATTTAAGAACTAGTCATAATTGTGATTGTTTATCAATGTTAACTGTTAACTATCTTATACCTACTGATGTAAAAGAAGGATATGTCTATTCCTTTTACTTATAATTCCATCCCAGGTATTTCTTGCTTTGCTTTTCCCTCCTCCCTATTGTATCACCAATGGATTTCATGCAACCCAGTGAGGGCTCCCCCTTTCATTCTGATATATAAAGTAAGTGGTATAATTTCCATTTTCTGAAGCATTTTCTCAGTTTCTTGAGATTTTGCTTTCTGGAAATTGCTGTAAATTTGGCTCAAATAAACTTATAAAAATCCTTTCAAAAATACAAAGAAATCCAACCACAAAAATTGAAATTTTATGGGACTGTTTTAAAATAGGAAAAATTAAAAGTAAATTTAGGCAGGAAGATAATAATTATAAATCATTGGGTACATAGGCACCCAAACAGAATGAGTTTATATGGTATTTTTCTCAAAAGTTTTATTATTTTATTTCTTTTTTTGCATTGACAGTGTTATATGTATTATCACTGCAATTACCTCTTTTATTGCTCATAATCTGCTCTAGTAATGAATTATATTCAATAAAATAGAGGATAGAAGCTTCCATTAGATTAAAGATTATGTAGAATGTAAAGTTGGATTAAACAGTGGCATTTTCTCCAGAAGGGGATGGAAGTGGACAAGAGAGACATAGTTTTCACAGTATAAAATATGTATCTTTTTTGATTAATGCTCATGTATTACATTTTTAAAAACAGATTTCCAAAATTAAATTTTTATAATGGTGAACATGTTAGTTGACACAAATAAAGTCAAATTTGAAAAATTGGGGCCTCACAATTTTAGAATGTAAAGCTATCGATAACAACAAAGTTGGCTGAATTTTTTTCTTATTTACTATACAAATCTGTTTGCTAAGGTAATTAATGTTGCAAAGCTGATGCAAAGTGTATTTTGGACAATATAAAAAGATGAATTATTTTAAAATATTTTAGACACCATGGTGGGGATCCCTAATAAAACAAAAGCATGCAAGCAAATTGTAATTTCAAATGACTTTGAAAACTGGCTTAGCAAAACTCCTGCCACACACCGTAGAAAATATTTTTGAGTTAGAAAGTAAATTTAATTGCTTTGTTCACAGTGTTTTCTGCTTTAGACTATCCAGATATTCGTAGTGGCATTTGCCTGTAGCCAGGTGATATGTAATGGTCAAGTAGAACTGGCTTCTTTTAAATTTTCTAGTAAAATATGTGAAATAACCCACTGAGCATACATTTTACATATTATTTTTGGGTTCATGTTCCCAAGAGTCACTCAATATTTATAAAAAACCTTTAATAAACAGTATTATAATCCTACCTAGAATACAAAGACCGATGCTGGTCAGATTTTTCCCATCTTTTTTTTAAAAAATAGCCTTTTGCTCTTTAGTGTTCATTGTTTGTCTTTTTGAAGAATTCTCTCAAGTCTGTGACATTTTCTTCCTCTATATCCTGATCTGACCATAGCCTATTATGATCTGTGTTTTAATTCACACCTCATGGCACAACTGGCAACTCAGCTATGTATAAAAATAATGTAGTTATTGTGTAATTTACAGAAAAGTCCTTTGTAATCCCCATTTGGTAGCTTAATTCATTTATATTTATATTTTAGCTCTCTCAATTTATCAGATGTAATTTTTTAGAGTTGCATTAATAAAAGTCTATACCCCATTGTAAATGTTTCAGTCTGTTCTAAAAATCAGTAGCACCTGGATATTTTAAAGTAGATAATTTCAGGAGGTATTCCCACCACCTAGCATAGTGTGTGACATACGGCAGATATTAAATGACTTATTAAATAAGCACGTGAACTGTGTCTTAGGGAGGTTCTGTGTATTGCAATGTATACAGTAAGAAGTCAATTCATATGCTTTATGAAGGCACCCATTAATTCAGCCATTCACTGAAACTCCTGATATTGTTCCAGAGAAGAAATGATCCTTTGACTCCTGGCAAAAAGAGAAAGATGTTCTTATTCCTTTTAAGGTAGTACCTTAAATTTAAGCTTCTTTTTTCTATGTTATCATGAAAGATCACATATAAAATTATGAGATAAGTTTTGGATATTTCCTGAATTAATATAGTTTGAATAAGCAAAGGCTACATGCCAAACAAATAGAAATCAGGTCAAACTTTATGTAATTTATATGATAATTGTAAATACTGATTTGAAATTTATATCATATTCAATATTATACATAATCAGTAAGACTTCATAAGTCTAAAATAGCTTTATAATAAATAGAATACACACATTTAAACCTAGCACTATGAAATAAAAAGTCATATTATATTTTATGTCTGACATATTCAGCAAATTATCTCTATTTCAATTTATATGTTTTAGGACTCAACCATACTAGTGAAAGGCTGCTATGATTCAATTTATGATTATGTCCAGATCTGTTTAAAATCATACTGTATAATGGCTGAGTTATAATATTGGCAAATAATAAATTAGTGCTTCTACCTGCTTCCAAAATGTGCAATCAGAAGAACACACATAAATTCCTAGTGGTACTTGAGAAGTTTTAACACCCCAAGTGTGAAAGAAAGGTTTTAATTTGTTGTATCAACAGTAAATGGAAGGCAGAAAGTATTTTAGTTATAGGCAAAAATCAGCATGCTGGTGGTTGGGGAGGTGGGCTATCCAAGAGCTATCTGTCAATTTTTCTAACACTCCAAAGCTACCAATTACACGGTATAAGAGAGTAGCTTAAATTGCCATGGAAGTATTTAACAAGCAGAGAAACAAACACATTTACCTAAAGGCATTTTTGTAGGGATATAGTTTGTAGTTTGCAAATGATATACACTGGTATAGTTCCACGAGTCTATGATTTATGACTCTGAGTTCCCAGATCCCATCTGTCACTGTGTCTTGCATTATTATTTATTACTTCAAATGTGCTCAGAGGATGCATGTTCTTTCATCTAGGTCTCTTGCCAGATGAAAAGTAGACAACTGAGAATTGTTTGAAGAATTCACAGTCTGTAATAATACATCTGATGCTCTGTAATATCACAAACGTGTATCTCCAAAATTGTTTATTTTTGCCTCTCAGAGCAGGAATTATTGGAGAGGACAATTAGAAACAAATTATTAAAGAGTGGAAATTAATTGGAAGGTACCTTCAAGCTTGGAAAACATAAAATATGTGAAAACCTTAAGTACATCCCTCTAACAAAATTTTTTAAAGACAGTTCTTGACAAAAGAGCTTCAATTTCTGCTTCACTTTTTCCTGCAGTGCATCAATTGTTACCTCTATAGTGAACTTCTCAAATACAAATCAGACCTTGTCACTTTCAGATGTGAATCCCCTATGCATCTTTTAAAAAAATATTAGAGTCCTTTTCTTTTAAAGATTCTATTTATTTATTTATTATTTTTCAGAGAGAGGGGCAGGGAGAGAGGCAGAGAGGGAGAGAGACATCAATGTATGGTTGCCTTTCACCTGCCTCCTGCTACAGACCTGGGATAAGATTAGCTTCAAGGCTATCTAGTTGGCAGACTCCAGAAGAAGGGCCAGCCATATACATACAGAGGAATGGGGGACCAGTCCCATCCTGACACTCCGCATATCCCTTTTACCTACCATTATAGCATTTCCACAAAACACTAAAGGTTTCTCTCATACTATCTGAATTCTCACAATACAAATAATCACTATTTATATTTGCAAAAATATTTGCCTCCAAATGACTATGTAACTAGAACCACTATTATGAATTAACTCCACATGAGTGCCAGTGGAAACATTTAAGTTGTCTATGGATACCACAAAAAAGAGTAATGTGTCAAATGCAGGTCAAATCCTGGTGATCTGTTGAGCAAAATCTTATCTGGCACTTTTTATCTATTTAACAGTGGAAAGTGTTAAGTGAATTAATACTTTCCCTTCCCTATTTTACTCTTGATACATATACTTTTCATAGGACCCAACACACATTATTTATCTATTTATTTATCTAATCAGCAATTTATTTTTGTATTTATTTAACTACATGCAGTTCATTGTATGCCAACTATACCTCAACAAAGCTGTTTTAGTATCCTTAAGTGTATTTTATTGATTATGCTATTATAGTTATCCTAATTTTTCTCCCTTTGCCTCATTTTACCCAGTACCTCTCCTCCAGCAATTTTCTCCATTCCTTAGTTCATGTCCATGGATCATATATATAAGTTCTTTGGCCTCCATTTACCTTACTATTCTTAATGTCCCCCTGTCTATTTCATAGCTACTAATCATGCTTCTTAATCCTTGGACTTTTCCCCCCATTCTTTTCCTTCTCCTTCCCTGCTGATAACTCTCCATATGATCTTCATATCTATTCTTCTGTTCCCATTCTAGTTGCTTAGTTTGTTTTGCTTTTTTATTTGTCATTTTATTGTTTATACTTTTTATCTTTTTCTTAAATATGTGCCTTTAACATTTCATGTAATAAGAGCTAGGTGATGATAAACTCCTTCTCTGGGAAGTACTTTATCTGCCCTTCCATGCTAACAGATAGCTTTGCTGGAGAGACTGATCTTGTTTGTAAGTCCTTGCTTTTCATCACTTTGAATACTTCTTGCCATCCCCTTCTTGCCTGAAAGGTTTATTTTGAGAAATCATCTGATAGTCTTATGGAAATTCCTTTGTAGATGATCCTCTTCTTTTCTCTTTCTCCTTTTAAGATTATCTATCTCTAATTATTAGTATTTTAATTATGATGTGCTTTGGTGTAGTTTGATTTGAATCTAGCTTGTCTGGGACTCTGTGCTTTCTGGATTTGTATGTCTATTTCCTTCACCAAATTAAGGTTATTTTTTTTTGTTGTTGTTATTATTTCAACTAAGTTTTCAATTTCTTGCTCTTCCTTTTCTGCTTCTGGTAGCTCTATGATGATTTGTATGTTGATACATTTAAAATTGTCTCATAGGACCCAAAATTTAAATCTATAAACCCTGGTCAGTTTGCTCATATATCAATAATTTTAAGACATGTTCTGCCATACCCCAATCACCATTTAATATTCCTGAATATAGAATGCATCTTATTATTTATGTATCAAATTATAATCTGGCATCCTACAATCAAAGTGTAGTAATTAGCAACATTTTTTTCTTTCTTAAGGGCCTATAAAGTGATGCCTCATTTTACAATTAATGCTCTTATAGATTCAATGAAATAGGGTAGATAGTACTTTAACTTATTATTTCTCTGCTTATTTATGTAAAAGCACATGTTGCTGTTTTGGTATGGTACATACAAAACATCCATTATTGAATTCAAAAGTACAAATAATTGAACTATAGGTGCTATTTATTACATAAAAATAATCAGGTGGGTAGTTATCTGGTGAAAGAGTGATTCAGTGATATTTGGAGATATTGGTTGGGGCTACTATAATGCATTTGTTTTCCCATTTAAAATTATGGAATACAAACGCTGGCTTGTGTGGCTCAGTGGATTGGTGCCAGCCTGTGAACTCAAGGGCCACTGGTTTGATTCCCAGTCAGGATACATAACCAGGTTGCAAGCAGGGCCCTAGCCAGGTTCCCAGCTGGAGGCAAGTGAAAGACAACCATACATTGATGTTTCTTTCCCTTTCATCCTCCCTCCCTGCCCTTCTCTCTCAAAATAATGAATAAAAAAATAAAATAAAATAATGGAATACAGGTTTCTGTTTTCTGAAAACATACTATCCACCATATTTTTAGAAATAAGTTGGATGCAGAAAATTAGAAGTGTCTGTATGTGTGTGATTTACAAGACAGATTCCACAAAGTGAACCAGACATTCTCTTAGGCCAGGGGCTTAAGTGTTCCATTACACAATGGAATACTACACAGCAGAAAGAAAGAAGGAACTCCTACCTTTTGCAACAACATGGATGGAACTGGAGAGTATTATGCTTAGTGAAATAAGCCAGTCAGTAAAAGGCAAATACCATATGATCTCACCCATTATAGGACACTAATGAACAAAACAAGCAAACAAGCAAAACAGAACCAGATAGATGAATACAATGAATAGACTTTCAGTGGGCAGACAGGAGAGGGGTGGGGGAGGAAGAGGCAAAGAAGGGGAGCAGTTTAATCAAGGAATTAGTACAGAAAAACCATGGACATGGACAAGTGTGATTGACTTTGTGGGGGAGTGGGTGGGTGGTGAAGGGAACAGAGGGGAGGAAAAAGGGGATGGATATTACACAACAACAATAAAATTAAAAATAAAAAAATAAATCAGTGCTGCTGGCAAATAAATGAAAGTAAAAAAACATGGAAATATCTCAAAATATGTTTTAGCAGACAGGTGTTAAAGGTTTTAAAAAATTAGGGACTTCTGGCTAAAATGAAAAAGTATGTAGACATACTTTGCCTACTTGCACAACCATAAGAAGGATTATATCTACCTCACAACAAAAAACCAGAACTACCAGAAAATCAAACTACATGAAAGTCCAACAAACAAAGATATAAAGAAGTAATACTCATTCAGATAGATAGGAGGGGTGGAGACAGGAAGCTGGGACAGAGAACTAGGTGTGGAGGCTGTAAGGCAGCACCTGACGCCAGGTGAAGGAACAACCAGTCAGATATTATTAAAGCAATGAGGGACACTTGGGGAATGATCCCAGTCCCAGGCCAGACCACGCAGTTCACAGCTCCAATGCTGGAAAAATAAAGCCTTATTGCTTCTGACTGTAAAAATCAGGTGTTGGGGCAGTGGAAAAGACTGCTGATCTCTCAGGAGAACCTATTTAGAGGCCCCCTAGGTCCTAAAACTTATGTAAATCCCCACTCTGGAAACCATCACCAGGACAACAGATAGAGCAGTATCTTTGCTTATGGGAAGCAGGTGAAGTGACCAGAAAAGGTGCAAGTCCCAAGCAAGCGGCACTGTTCTCTCTCTGACCCCTCACCACATACACATACAGTGCCACAAGGCAGCAAAACCAATCATCTAGCACTGATGAATATCTAAGGCTCTGTTCCTTACAATGTAATTGGTGCGACAGTTCTACCAAATACCCAGAGGCAAACGCAGGACACTGTTGAGTTGAGGCGACAGAGAAGTACTGTCCAAAAGAGGGAGAAGATCAGGCTCCAGAGGGAGAACTAAGCAAGGAGGAAATAGCCAACCTATCAGATACAGAGTTAAAAACACTGGTGCTAATGATATTCAGTGAAATGATTGAGTATGGCAATGGTAAGGGAAGAAGTGAAAGCTATGCTAAGTCAAATGAAGGAAAATACACACAAAACCAATAGTGAAGGGAAGGAAGTCAAGGTTCAAATCAATGATTTGGAACATAAGGAGAAAATAAACAGTTAACCAGTGCAGAATGAAGAAAAAAGAACTGAAAAAAGAGGAGAGGCTTAGGAACCTCTGGGACAATTTTAAACATACCAACATCCAAATCATAGGATGACCAGAAAGAGAAAAGGAAGAGCAAGAAATTGAAAACTTATTTGGAAAAGTAATGAAAGAAAACTTCCTTAATTTGGTGAAGGAAATAGACATACAAGTCCAGAAAGCACAGAGAGTTCCAAACAAGCTAGATCCAAATTGAATTACACCAAGGCACATCATAATTAAAATGTTAATGGTTAAAGATAAAGAGAGAATCTTAAAAGGAGCAAGAGGAAAGAAGAGGGTCATCTACAAAGGAATTCCCAGAAGGCTATCAGCTGATTTCTCAAAAGAAACTTTGCAGGCAATAAGGGGATGGCAAGAAGTATTCAAAGTGATGAAAAGCAAGAACTTACAACAACCAAGATTACTCTATCCAGCAAAGCTATCTGTTAGCAATGGAAGGGCAGATAAAGTACTTCCCAGAGAAGGTAAAGCTAAAGGAGTTCATCATCAACAAATCATTATTACATGAAATGTTAAAGGTACATATTTAAGAAAAATAAAATCAAAACTATGAACAGTAAACTCAGAACTATCAACAAATGCATCTAAAAAAATCCAAAACAAAATAAGCAAACAACTAGAATGGGAACAGAACCATAGATATGAAGATCATATGGAGGGTTATCAGTGGGGAAGGGAAGGGGAAGATTGGGGGAAAAAGGTGCAGAGGTCAAGAACATAACTGGTAGGTACAAAATAGACAGGGGGACATTTAGAATAATAAAGTAAATGAAGAAGCCAAAACACTTACATACATGATCCATGGATATAAACTAAGGGATGGGGCTACTTGCTGGAAGGAAAGGAGATACTGGGCAGAAGGGGCAAAGGGAAAAATTGACACAACTGTAATAACATAAGCAATTAAATATACTCCAAAATTTTTAAACTAAAGTTAATTGATAAAAGCATAGTAAATCAATCTTGGGTAATGTGAGGTCCAATGAAAAATTGTCATACAGCCCCTTTGTGGGATAATGTATTTTATTATGTTGTAACTTAAATATCTATACATGTATATATTTCTCATGCAATTGTAAAACCAAGACAAATTTATAAATACGATGATACAAAGCAAATAACATTTAAATTTTCTGTGACAAATGATTTTCTTTCCTAAAAATAAGTCTGAGTAAAAGTTTTTCCCCATATTTATTATGTAACTGACCATAAAATTGTACATATTTAATGTACATAACTTTATATACATATAAAATATAATTCAATATAAAAAATTAATCAAGGAATGATCAAATTTAGAAGGCCAGAAGACCAGAATATATTTCTCAAAAGAAAACATATACATGGCCAACAAGTATATAAAAAGTATGAATATATGTTCAACTTCACTAGTCATCAGGCAAAAAATCAAAAACGAATGCAATATCACCTAACACCTGTTAAACAAAAGATAATAAGTGGTGAAGAGGATGTGGAGAATAGAGAACCCTCGTTCACTGTTGGTGGAATTGTAAATTGGTGCAGTCACTATGGAAAACAGTATGGAGCTGCCTAAAAGTTAAAATAAAACAATTTTATGGTCCAGTAATTATATTTCTGGGAAATAAATAAATAACATGCATGTCAACAGAAGTATGTTATACAAAAATGATACCATTAAAATTACAACTTTTTTGCAATGATCACAACAGCAAAAGTTCAATGAGATAATACATTTCAAGTTGGTTCAGGACTTCATATCTAACCACATTTGATCTAATTCTCAGCAAGCATTTAAACACTGAATGTCAGTTTTAATGAGATATGAAGCTGTACTGATTACTTCAAGATAAAGTTATTGCCTTCTTGTTAAAATCTGCATTATGTTTGTATTTAATCTAATCACATCTGAATGTAAAACAGAAAAATCATATCTAATGTTTATTTTCAATTCTTACAGATTAAAAATAAAATAAAATTTAGTTTTAGTAAATAACTCATGCAAATGTTGGTGAAAAAAATACTGAAAATGGTTCATTTACATAATTTTGAGAATAACTTGTCCATAAATCAAGCATTTTCTTTTTAAAAATTAATTTCACTTCTAATATTTAAACTATTAACCCCTCTGTTCTTCCAGCATTCTGTTCTCTTGGAATGAATATATAATGTATGTATCAAGTCAGTCTCTACTCTTTTTATCACTAACTATGACAATTAAAGCAATGCTTACTGTCACTTTCATGGTGTTAAAGCCATTTTAGTTTATTAAAGAGCTTAAGAAAATTTTTATTGTAGGAAACTGTCACATATTCATTCAAATTGGAATCTCATAAAAGTCAACACATAGTATTTCAACCCCAAAGTGCTCCACCCAGAACATTCAAAAACCACCAATATATCTAAATCACCAATATACACATGATCCATGGTCATCCAAGGTCCTCTGAGGAATCAAATAATTCAAAATTAGGCTATGCTAGAAGGTAAAGTTACAGTTGCTTAAAAGATACCTCTAGCATTCTCACAAGACAAACTTTCCCCCAAGAAGACCTCCTGGTTTAGCTACCAATTTTTGAAACCCAGGCATATCTAAATGTAATGCTTACAATAACCAGCTTACACACTTGTGGAAGACCCAGACTATTTTTGGAATCATGCTGAAATCTATTGATTGAGGCATGGCAGGTTTCCATAGCTCCCATGAATCAATACTTTTTGCAGTGGGTTATGCATCACATCTTATGGCCACACTGCATTTCCTAAACCTCATGCTTACTGCACTCATAACTGCCTTTTGGGGGACTCTCTGAGTTTAGTGGTTTCTTGGTAAGAGCATCAGGGTTGTTGTGGCTTTGATGATTGCTTTCAGATTAAATTATTATACTGAACTGAATTTGTTCTTTTGTCTTACCACACCAGTATTCTGGAATTGCCCAACAAAACTCAGAAAACCTTTTTCAAAGCTACTTACAATTGCAAGCAACTGACTACTCAAGTGTCTAGCTGGAATTAATTGTGTAGGGGGATGAACTCCCAAACTCTATGCCCATTCAGAAATTCTGTATATAACCATATTTGGAAAAAAAGGTCTTTTGAAGATATAATTAGTTAAGAGGAAATTATACTAGACCAAGATGAGCCCTTAATCCAATGACTGGTGTCCTTAAAAGAAGAGAAGACACATAGATATATACAAAGAAAAGAAGGCCATGTGAAGACAGAGCAGAGATTGGAGTGATGCACTGATAAGCTAAGGAATTCCAAGGATTGATGGTAGACATCAAAAGCTAGGAAGAAGCAAGGAAGGGCTTTTTCCTAAAATGTTTAGAGAAATCATGGCCTACTGACACCTTATTTTAAAATGTGTGGACTCCAGAACTGTGAGAAAAGACATTCTATTCTTTCAAGCCCCACCAGGGTTATAGTCATTTGTTATTGCAGAACTAGGAAACAAGTTCAAGATACAAACTCCAGAGTACTTTGGGCTCTTTCATACTTATTTCTTTAAATTCCACTATAACAATAAAATTAAAGATGGAAAATCAGGCCACAACAAACTCTTTGAGAGGAGCACTAGGGTGATTAATAAGTGTATCTGTAAATGAACTTCCAAGTTCACTGCTGTTCTGCACCTCTTCTATTGGAGCATCAATTGCACAATGTGAACTACTTATAAGACAATGTCATCTAATTATTTAACCTCTATGGTTAGTATTAAGAAAGAAGAGACAGCCCATGAAAAAAATTTCATTCTTTTTTTTTTTTTTTTTGTATTTATTTTTTGTTTCCCATTGGCAGCAATTTCATGCTACACATTCTTTTTCTTATAGGTTTAGAATTCCTTTCCATCTCAAGTCCTTTCTAATTATTCAAGTTAATGACATCATGCTGAATATTATCAGTCTATAATATTTATAACATAACATTATTCAACATTCCATAAATCAAAAGATGCCTCATCTTGGGCTAGGTTGCCTATAGGAGGCATTATAGATCCTGCTCTGGCCTTCACAAAGCTGTTGGTTGGGCCATGTAAGGAATAGAGATATATGGAAATATTAATGGTTTATTTTCAGGGTATTACAACCTATAGACAGAAGGCTAAAAGCAAAGGGAGACATGTCTCACCAGCTGACCCAGTCATCCTGAACCTGGCCCAATAAGGCTGCCAGGCATTCTGAACAATACAAGTAAATTGTGATAGTGCAGGACATGGGAAGCTCTTGAAAGTCTGCGTATGTTATCTCCACCAGCTGGGCAAAGGAAAACCTTGAGACTGTGTATTCATCCCAAGGCCTGGAAAGGGAGAAGAACTACAGTGTCCAGGGGAAAGCCCCTGAAACAACTTTGGTTAACTGCCTGCCCCCTGTCACTTACACAAAATGAGCAAATAGTCCAGAGCAAAATAAGAATTAGGACTAACAGACCCCTACCCACACCTACGTTTAAGTAGTCATATCTCTTTCAAGAACAAAGGGAGAGAATCATCTTTAGCCAATCATCTTTAAACAAGATCAGGAAGATTGTACCTCCTATAATAAAGAACCAGGGGAAGGGACCTGCACACTAGAGTATAAAGGCCCAGTGTACCTCCACTGGGTGTGCTTGCCCACCAGACAGACACCCAATCTTGCAAGACTGTCATTAAAGCCTTGCTTTTGCTGTACTTTTTGTCTCCAAGCCCATTTCTTGAGTTTTGGACAGGTAAGGGTATTTCTCACAGACCACCTAGTGCTTTTCCAGATACTCCAAGACTTTGTACATTACACGATTTATTTCATTTTTAATATATTCTTGTACATCATGTTTTCACATCTTTGTAGTAAAACCCTATTTAAAAAGACTTCAATATAGATCAAATAAAGAGATATCTCACTTTACTGAAGTTAACATTAAACCAATTTTAGATTTTCAATGCATTTTGGTTTTTTACTTAAATAACAATGAAAGTCTTACCTTGACAATCCCCCGGATGTGCATTTTTGCTATCATCTCTGCTGTGTAGAGAAACATCAATAAAGTGTCCAGAGTAAAGGTCACATACTGAAGAGGGGGATAGTGTTCGAACGTCATGGGCGTGTTCATGCAGACAGAAATGACACTGATGATGGCGCAGATGCGCAGTAAAGAGTGAACCCACTGAAAACAAGGTCCAAAGTTATTATTTGACAGTGTAGAATGATATCTTGAATTTGTATTATGAACCATACCATTTGGAAACATAATGCTGAGGTTAAAATATATCACCAGTATGTTTTATATGTTTCATACATATAAACTATTTTATATATTTTACATCATTTAATTTTCAAATCAGCCTAATTTTCACATGAACACACAAAGACTCAGGAGGTTAAGAAGCACTTCTGCAGTCAGGAATTAATGACAGCCAAAGCCTAAGAGGTGAACTTGCTCAGGCTACCCCATCTCCTTAAGTGCTGTCCAGGGCCTCAAGCCACCTTACAAGGAGACTCTGTATCAATTAAATATATGTTAGTAACTTATTCATACAGAAACAATGTACTGCTACTTTTATACTTTTTAATGTTCTATGAACACCTGGAATACAGACCATTCATATTTACTATAACTTTTCTGCTATGCAGCATAATGGTCTATCCTTGTAAATCACAAATGCCTTTTAAAATGAATTCATACAGCCCTGGATGCTGGCTCAGTGGATAAGGTGCTGGCCTGCAAACCCAAAGGTCATAGGTTCAATTTCCCAGCCCCAGCACATGAGATTGCAAGCCAGGTCTCCAGCAGGTGGCTGGGGGCAGGTGAAAAAGGCAACCATGCATTGATGTCTTTCTCCCTCTCTGCCTCTCTCTCTTCCCTGCTCTCTAAAATAATAAATAAAATCTTTAAAAAAAAATAAAATGAATTCATACATAACACTCCCTACGTGTAGGGTTTTCTTTCCATATGAATCTTAGATTTAATATCCTCATATAAAAATATTTTAAAAACTCTGGTATCATCCTACATTTTCAAAAGATAATAAATAGGCCTTCCTCTTTATTTTGGAGGACATGTGCTATACCAATTTAACCCAGGTATATTTTCCAAAATTAAAAAAAAAAAAGGGCTTTAAACAATTCATTATAGCAGTCCATGTGATATGTGAGACTTTTCCTTAACCCCAACATAAAGAAGTAAAAACTAAAAAGATAAATACAGAGGTGTGTGTGCACCACCTATGTATATGTGTAGTACATACATTTATATACATTATTTTATTATAAAGACAAATACCTAGGATAAAAAGCATTGGTTGCATCTTTATGTTAAACCCACACAATTAATATTACTAGTTAATTTTAGTAGATATATATGACTATCATATTAATCTCTTAACATTACACTCCCCCTGAAAAAAAGCTGTTTTAGTTTTGTAGTAAATACTTTTTGCAGCTACACAAGCCAACATAAGAAATAGAAAAGGCTGTCAGAACTTTGAGGAGACTCAGACACTTGTAGGCTGGTGGTGGATTTTAATATTAATTCAACAGCTATAATATTTGCAATATTCACCACTAATATCATACCATAAAGTCACTGATGGTTACATTTATTTTAAGTGTTGGTGTACTGTTCATGCAATCTGGAAGTCTTCAATAAATATCAGTGTGTAAGCTTAGCCCCATCTGGTCCTCCAACACAAAGACTAATTATACAAAAGAGCTCTACAATAAGGGTTCTTTCACAACAAACCTGTTTCAAATTTAAAGTACAAATTCAAGTTAAATATTAATTAGTGTTTCCAAGGCTCTATCTATAATACTGCCATTGTTAGTTGTCGGAAAGCTCTGTATGTAGTAGATACTAAGAAAATAAAGCAAGTGCTTTATTCTGTTCAAATCTTTAAACATGAATAGAAAACCTAACATGTGTCAGAAATTATGCAGAGGGCACAAAAATGGAAACAAGAGGGTTCTGACTCATCACTGTGTTGTAGTGTGATACATAACATTTTATTTATATACAATATATTTATACATATATACAAATATAAGTAATTGAAAAAGTAAGAGATTTATTCTGTCTCTGATGAAGAGGGCCAAATGAGGAACTTTTCAGAGTGGATGGGGACAGGGGTAATATCTGAGTGGGGCTTGACACATCAGGTTAGGAAGTCCAGGAGACCAAGGCAGATGACCTTTACCATGAGGGAAAGATAAGCACTATGAGAGTAAAGGTTCATGTCCTTATTTCAGCTTCCAGTTAACCTATATTTGTATATAAGTATAAATGTGCATTGTATATAAATAAAATATACATATCAGACTGCAAAGTAGTGATGAATCAGAACCATATTATTTCTGTTTTGTGTCCTCGGAGCCAGTTTAATTTCTTACACATAATGAAGTTGATCCTATTCTGGCTCATAGAACTGAGTTTCCAAGACGATGAATATGACATTCCACCTCAGCTCTGGCTGCTACCTTGTCTAATATATACTGATTCGTGGTATAGCAGCTCTTCCCTTTAAGTTCCTATCAGCTTAATTAGATCGAGAAAGTGACCAAGTTCTTCAGAGGCACTATCGCCTATCTTATTAACCTTTATTTTTACTCAAAACTTGCAACTCAAAAGCAAACCTTTATTTCCAAACATTTGATTGCCTCCTTACAGATTCATGCTATTGAGAGCAACAAGTAAAGAAGCTTGTAGAAGAGGTTGCTCATGTGGGACTTCAGCTTTGTATCAACCTGTGAAGTGTCATTATGTCTACATGGAGTGACTATGAAGACAGCATGCACAGAAGAGAGAAGATACCACCGATATGTGAGTAACTCAGAGCAGAACCTCATTATTTCATCTCAATTGTTCTTAACTTACAGACTCCCAGATTCATCCACATTCTATTGCATTCAAACACATAGTTCAAAGCCAAAGATACATGATTTTTTAATATATGAATGAAATTTCCATTATATTATGCCTCACCATACTTAAAAAAGAAACTTACTGGCTTGTTAATCCAGAGTATGTCAGCATTATCCGACAAAGATTCATCAGGACCAAAGTCAGTAACTGGCTGGGTCTCCACCCTGGAGCTCTGTTTCCTTTTGAGCATGCTGAAGTGAGTTCTAGTAAATGAGTACAAAATAGCAATCTGGAAAAAGAAAGAGATCCCTATTAGTGATCAAAAAAATAAAACAAGCAAAAATGAGTGCCCAGTATATGCCTATTCCTATGTTAATTGGGCCAATTCATAAGTGTACACATGTTCCATTATACTGTATATAATAAACACATGCAAATAGTTTTAAAAGAATGAAGTAAAAATCAATTTCAATAAAAGCTAGAACTTTTTTTCCTCTCAACCCATTAGATCATCTTGTGCACTTCATAAACAGTTTGTATGCCACTTTAAACACTACTGGTCTAGATTAACTGGGGTAAAATAGATTTGCCTCTAAGGGTACACATATTAATAGAAATATTTGAGGTTTATGCTCATATGTCTAGGGCTGCCTCCACTTAAAGGTGGTCTTGCCAAAGCACAGCTGACCAATCCTGATGAAATATTCAGGTTTCCCAGGATTTTCCCTCAGGTTAATTAAATGTGATACTCACAGACATCTATTTCCAATGATAGTCCCAAGTTGATCTCCCAATTTTGTCCTAGCCATAAAGGATGTGTGCCTGAGAGCATGAGGCAGAACCTACTGTAAATGGAGTTGTTTTTTTATGAATTATGTGATTATATAAATTATTCCAGTTACATTGAAGTAAACACAAATTACATTGATGAGGGAGATGGTATGCCTATTTGTACTTAAATTTTCAAAATTCTGAGTCATCTACATCTTGCTATATGTTGCCTTTTTTTTTGGCTGCTACTAACATCCTCCATGATCCAGCAGGCTTTGAAAAAAAGAGACCTACTCTATGTCTGGCTTTCAGGATACAAAAAGCAAGTAAGTGCAAGAGGTGTAAAGGCAAGTGGTGCCTGATAACATTGTGGACCCACAGAGACATTTCTCATTTGATGAACACCTGGGTTGAGTCTTAGAGGAAAAAGAGAAGTGAATGTTCTTTGGATATGTCTTATATTTGGGGCACTTTGCAATGATATTTTATTTATCTTTTACATCTTGCACAAGAAAGGAACATCTTATCTTTTTATGAAAGCACTGGAAACTCCAGCTTTGGGATAAGTAATCGCTTGATGGGGACTACCCCAGTAAATCTGAAATTTAAAAGAAGCTCTGTTTGACTACAAAATCTAAGGTGTTTATTATTGGTCATGCCAATGTTAAGGACTGATTAGGAAAATTTCTAAAAGTAGGGGAGATGAGAGATTAGGTTCTAGAGGCAGTGCACAGCCATGAAGATGCCAAGTTAAGAAAATGTCAATAGTTTTAACACCAAGAAGGTGCACTGGCACACTTATCTACTATTCCCTGGAACTAGAGAAAAAACCCTATCCAAGTACAATCCTGGAGGGGTAGAAGACAAAAACAATGTGTTTATAGTATGTGCAATTTCATTTTACACTGGGGAAGAGAACACACTATACACAGAAGAAATCACACTAACTTGCTTTAAGATATGCTAGGTATTTCTAGGCCATCTTGTCCTGATTGATGAATATAAACATGGGCTTGCATTAGGCTGCACTAATTAATTTTATTTTACATAATTGGAGTTAGGGACTCTCAACATTGGCATGTAAATGAATGCAAAGTATTCAAATTAAGCTTGTTCTCTGATTGAGTGTGGTAGAAACATCTGGTCGCTTCAATTTAGGATGCTTCATGAATGATAGTCTCTTATGTACCCAAAATTGAATACAGATTCTTTCAGAAATCCTTCAAGATTACACAACATGAAGGAGGAAATAAAGAGTGGCTTCAGAGTTCCAGCAAGATGGCAGTAAGTGGAGCTACACCAATCTCCTCCCAGGTCACATCTGGAATTACTTTTTTGGAGAAAAAGTCTGCTGGAATTATCAACAGAACACCAGCTGGAAAGAAGTCCTATAACCACAGACAGAACAGAAGAGGACACTTCATCACAACATGACTGTTAGGAATCACAGAAACGCAAGAGGGCTGGCTGGTCCCCCAATGGCAGCAGCAGTGGAAGGAACTGAGCCTGGGTATCCACCTGAGAAGAATGGATTCTGGTCCCCCAGCTGGGTTCCCCATCTTACAGAAACACAGTGGAGATTAGAGCAGCATACAGCTGAGAAGGGCAGAAAGCCATGGAGTTTACTAGCTTAAGAGAGCACTGGAGATGGAAAACTACGAGAGTGACCACAATGAAAATACATTGGCACCCACTATCCGGGGCTCCTGCAATGGGAGGTCAGAGAGGACTGGAGGCGCATGGGGATAGTTTGCAGTGGTGGCTTGGATGAGAGAAGTGGGGAGGTGGCCTTGGGGATCCCAGTGCTGCCTCATCACCTATAACTCAGGTGGACTGCTCTGCACCAGGTCACTTTCTTATGAGGGTCCTTATAGCACCCCCTACCCCTACTGGAAGCAATCTACTCCACCCATCAGTGCCTGAGTATGGTGCCTGATCACAATTCTTTGACTTATATCTAAATAAACCTCTCCTGCCCTGCGCTGCCCTGTTTGAGCATAAATACAATAGTTGGCACCTAAAGAGGTATCTCTTACTCAGCAGCAACTGGGCCTGGCAGCTGATTACAAGCTCATTTACAGCTGGGTCAGTCAACCCCACACAGTGGCTTGTAAGCCAGGTGACTGATCCTAGATTCATTGCTTTGCAACCAAGTCAGTCCTTCTCACCCAGCAGTGCCTGAGCCTGGCGGTTGATTACAAACTCCGTAACTTAACAGTTGGGTCAGACAGTCAGCCCACCACAGTGCCATGTAATCCTGGTGGCTGACCGTGGATTCATTGGTTCACAACTGAGTTGGTTTGTCCTGACCAGTGGCCCCTGGGCCTGGCAGCTGATCACATGGATTACAACAGAATGTTTCAGTTGAGCCCACTACCACCTGAGCATGGTGACTAATCACAGATTCATTGAATTATAATTGAATCTTACTGTCTAGCCCAGCAGCTCCTGAGCCTAATGGCCAAACACAAATTCACTGTATTACAATTGGACTTTGCTGCCTGGCCCAGTGACACCTAAGCCTGGAGACAGATCACAGACTCATTGTGATCATCTGAATCTGAATCTGTTCTACCAGGTTGCACTTGAGCTGGCAGCTGATCCATTGGATAACAATTGAACCTCTCTGTCTAGTCCAGCAGGACCTGAATTTGGTAGATTTACAACCAAACTAGTCTTTCCCGTCAAGGTGCATCTGAGCCTAGTGGTGGTAGTAGGATTACAACTAAATCAATCCTTCCAGCCTAGCAGTTCCTTAGCCAGGCAGCTGATCAGTCTGATTGGATTACAATGAAACCAAAAAATTGGGAGAAAAAGAAACAGCCCATTACCAAAAGGAAAGGAGGAATCCTCAGAGAGATCACTAAGTGAAACAGAGGCAAGCAAACTATCAGATATGAATTTTTAAATAATGATGATGGAGAAGATCAATGAGCTCAGCTGGCTCATGGAAAACTACAAACAACTCCAGGGGAACTATGAAATCCAAGGAAGCTACAAGGAACTTACTGAGAACTACACTAGCATTAAAAAGGACATAGAACCCTGGCTGGTAGCACAGTGGACAAAGTGCCGGCCTGTGAACCCAAAGGTCGCAGGTTCGATTCCCCAGCCAGGGCACATGACAAGGTTGCAAACCAGGTCTCCAGTCAGGTCTGTAGCTGGAGGCAGGTGAAAGGCAACCATACATTGATGTCTCTCTCCCTCTCTGCCTCTCTCCCTTCCCCCTCTTTCTAAAAATAACAAAATAAAATCTTTAAAAAAAAAAAAAGGACATAGAAACTATCAGAAAGGGCCAGGAGGAAATGAATAATACAATTTCTGAATTGAAGAATACAGTAGAAAGATTCAACAGCAGGGTAGGGGAAGGAGAGAATTGGATCAGCTAGGGAGAAGTCAATGTAAAAAAATATTCCAAGATAGTGCAAAACAATGAAAAAAGAATGAACAAGAATGAAGAGGTTTTAATAGAGCAGCAGGACAACATGAAATGCAATAATATGCATATCATGGGAATGCCAGAAGAAGAAGAGAAACAGGATGGAAAACCTGTTAAAAAAAGTAATGAGAGAAAACTTCCCTAACATGATGATTGAAAAGGTTGTTCAAGTTAAGAAGCACAGAGGGTCCAAAAAAAGATGAACCAAAACAGATCCACTCAAAGATATATTGAAATCAAAATGGAAAATATCAAAGCTGAAGAAAGAATTCTAAGAGCATCCAGAGAGAAGGAGCAAATAACATATAAGTGGGCTCCAATAAGGCTATCAAATGATTACTCAACAGAAACAATACAAGCCAGAAGGGAATGGCAAAAAATCTTCCAAGTATTGGGAAACAAAGGCCTGGAACCAAGAACACTCTACGTAGCAAAACTATCATTCAAAATGGAAAGTGAAATAAGTTTTTCAGACAAAAGAAGGCTAAAAGAATACATGTCTACCAAAACAGCATTGTAAGAAATGCTAAAGGGTCTGCTTTAAAAAAATTGAAGAAACAGAGAGAGGCAGAGAACAACACAGGTACAAAAGGGAACAATGGCAATAAATAAGTATCAATCAATAATAACCTTAAAAGTAAATGAATTAAATGCACCAATTCAAAGACATAAGGTAGCTGAATGGATAAGAAAACATGACACACATATATGCTGTCTTCAAGAGACCCACCTCAGAACAAAAGATCGACACAGATTGAGAGTGAAGGGATGGAAATATATATATCAAGCAAATGGACATGAAAAAAATGCTGGAGTAGCAATACTTAATTCAGACAAAATATATTTTATGATGAATGCCAAAAAAAGAGATAGAGAAGGACCTTTTATAACACCTAAGGAAACAATCCATCAAGAAGAAATAACTCTGGTAAACATATATGCACCCAACATAGGAGATCCCAAATATATAAGGAAAATCTTGGAGGACTTCAAGAAAGATATAGACAGCAACACACTAATAGTAGAGGATTTTAATACCCCACTATGAACAGATCTTCCAAATAAAAATCACCAAGAATATTGTGCACTGAACAACACTCTAGAGGAAATGGACCTAACTGATATATACAGAACCTTTCACCCCAAAGAAGAAAAATATACATTCTTTTCAAATGCACATGGAACATTCTCTAAGGCAGACCACATCGTAGATCATAAGACAAGCCTCCACAAATACAGGAAAATTGAAATCATACCAAGCATCTTATCGGACCACCATGGATTGAAACTAGAAACCAACCTCAAGGGAATAAAACAAAAACACTCTAACTCATAGAAACTGAATAACATGCTTTTAAGTAAGGAATGGGTTAACAATGATATCAAAGATGAAATATAAATTTCTGGGAACAAATGACAATGAATACACAACAGCCCAAAACCTATAGGACACAGCAAAGGCAGTCCTCAGAGGGAAATTCATAGCAATACAGGCCTACCTAAAAATGATAGAAGAAGCTTATATAAACAACCTAACCATAAAGCTGCAAGAACTAGAGAAGCAACAACAAAGCCCAGAGCAAGTAATAGGAAGGAAATCATCAAGATCAGAGCAGAATTAATAACTTAGAGGCTAAAATTACAATTTGAGGAATCAATAAATCCATGAGTTGGTTCTTGGAAAAAATAAACAAAAATGACAAGCCTTTAACCAGATTCACAAAGAGAGAGAGAGAGAGAGAGAGAGAGAGAGAGAGAGAGAGGGGACCCAAATAAACAGAATCAGAAATGACAGAGGAGAAATCACAACTGATACTTCAGAAATACAAAGGATTGTAAAAAATTTCTACAAACAACTATATGACAAGAAATATGACAACCAGGGTGAAATGGACACATTTCTGGAAATGTATAATCTACCAAAACTAAGTCCAGAAGAAGCATAAATCCTGAATAGACCAATAACAACTAGTGAAATTGAAGAAGTAATCCAAAATCTCCCAAAACACAGGAGCCCTGGACCAGATGGCTACACAGGTGAAGTCTACAAAACATTTAGAGAAGAACTAACTCTTATCCTTCTCAACTAATTCCAAAAATTCCACAAGAAGGAAGACTCCCAAATTCTTTCTATGAGACCAATATTGTTCTAATCCCAAAACCAGGTCAAGACGCAACTAAGAAAGAAAATTATAGGCCAATATCTCTGATGAACATAGGTGGTAAGATTCTCAACAAAATATTGGCCAAACATATCCAACAATACCTTAAAATACACCATGATCAAGTGGGGTTTCATCCCAGGGATGCAAGGATGGTACAACATATGCAAATCAATAAATGTTATGTACCACATCAACAAAATGAAAGACAAAAACCATATGATCTTATCAATAGATGCTGGAAAAGCATTTGATAAAGTACAGCAACCATTTATGATAAAAGCACACAGCAAAATGGAAATAGAGGGAATATACCTCAACATAAAGCCCATATATGAGAAACCTGAAGCCAACATCATACTAAATGGGCAAAACTAAAAACTTTACCCCTAAGATCAGGAACAAGACAAGGCTGTCCACTTTCTCCATTTCTGTTCAGCATTGTTTTTGCAAGTTGTAGCCATAGCAATCAGATGAGAAAAAGGAATCAAAGGTATCCAAATTGAAAAGGAGGAAGTCAAACTGTCATTATTTTCAGATGACATGATAGTGTACAAACAAAACCAGATAGACTCCACCAAAAACTTACTTGACCTAATAAGAAAAATTAACAAAATAGTTGGATAGAAAGCCAATATTCTGAAATCAAAAGCATTTTTGTATACCATTAATGAAACATCAGAGAGAGAAGCTAGAATACAAATCCCATTTACCATAGCAACAAGGAAAATAAAGTACTTAGGAATAAGCTTAACCAAGGAGGTAAACAACCTGTACTCAGAAAACTACAGAACATTTCAGAAAGAAATTAAGGAAGATACAAATAAATGGAAGCATATCCCATTGTCATGGATGGGAAGAATTAACATCATTAAATGCCCATACTACCCAAAGCAATCTATAAATTCAATGCAATCCCAATTAAAATGCCATTGGCATAATTCACAGATATAGAAACAATACTTCAAAAATTTATATGAAGCCCCAAACACCCACAATTAGCCACAGCAATCTTGAGAAAAAGAACAAGGTAGGAGGAATCACAATACTGGACACCAAACTATAATACAAGGCTACTGTAATTAAAACAGTCTGGTACAGGCATAAGAATAGACATACAGATCAATGGAACAGAATAGAGAGCCCAGAAATAAACCCAGAACTCTATGGCCAATTAATGTTTGACAAAAGGGAAGGAACATAAAATGGAGTAAAAGCAATCTCTTTAACAAGTGTGTTTGGAGAACTGGACAGCAACATGCAAAATAATAAAACTAAACCACAAACTTACACCATATACCAGAATAAATTCAGGATGAATAAGGGACTTCAACATAAGCAGTGCCACCATAAAGATACTGGAGGAAAATATAGGCAGTAAAATTTTAGATATCCTACGCAGAAATATTTTCACTGATATTTCTCCAAGGCCAAAAATAAAATAAAATAAAATAAAAGAACAAATCAACAAGTGGGACTATACCAAACTGAAAAGTTTCTGTTTAGCTAAAGAAAACAGCAAAATTCAAAGGGAACCAACTGTATGGGAAAACATATTTTCCAATGGCACATCAGACAAGGGTTTGATCTCCAAAATATATAAAAATCTTATGAGATCCAACACCAGAGAGACACAGTTCAATTAAAAAATGGGCAAAGGACCTGAACAGACAAATCTCTGAGGAAGACATCAAAGGGCCCAAAAGCATATGAAAGAATGCTAAACATCACTATCCCTCACAGAGATGCATATTAAAACCAAAGTAAGATACCACCTCACATCTATCAGAATGGCAATCATCAACAAATCACCAAAAACAAATATTGGCAAGGATGTGGGGAAAAGGGAACCCTGGTGCACTGTTGGTGGTGTAGCCACTATGGAAAACATTATGAAGTTTTCTTTAAAAACTAAAAATGGAACTGCCTTTTGATCCAGCAATTCCACTACTAGGACTATACCTGAAAAACCCTGAAACACCAATTCATAAAAACCTATGTTCCCCTGTGTTCATAGCAGCACTATTTACAATAGCCACATGCTGGAAAAACCCAAGTGCCCATCAGTGGATGATTGGATCAAAAATTTTTGGTACATTTACACAATGGAATGATACACAGCACAATGAAAAAAGGAACTTCTACCCTTTGCAACAACATAGATGGAACTGGAGAGTATTATGCTTAGTGGAATAAGTCAGTCAGTGAAAGAAATACCATATCATTTCACCCATTACAGGTCAATAATGAACAAAACAAACAAGCAAAACAGAACCACATACATGAATACAATGAATAGAACTTCAGTGGGCAGGGGGGAGGGGAGGAGTTAGGGGGAATGGAGGGAGTGGGGCAGAAGAGGCAAAGAAGGGTAACTGTTTAGTCAAGGAACTAGCATGGAAGAACCACGGGCATGGACAAGAAATGGGATTGAATTTGAGGATAGTGGGTAGGCAGGGAAGGGAACAGAGAGGAGGAAAAATGGATGTAATGCAACAGTAAAATAAAATTTAAAAAAAGAAAGAAAAAGACTGGCTTCTGTCCCAGACCCTTGGAAAGTGTGGCTCATTTCATTGAGCATCATCCTATAATGTAAACATCACAAGTTCGATTTTGGACCAGGGCACATACCTGGGTTGTGGGTTCAGTTCCCAGTTGGGGCACAGACAAGAGGCAACCAAACAATGTTTCTCTGTCACATCAATGTTTCTGTCCTTTTATTTCTATTCCTTACCCTCCCTCTAACATCAATATGCTTGTCCTTCAGTGAGGATAAAAAAACAACAACAGTGATTTCACAATATTGTTCAAAAGTGATACAAGAAAATTTTATTAAGCCACAAGTCTTAATGAATTTTTCACTGAGCCAGTGGATACTTATATTGTCCTTATGACTTGGCCCTAAGTTAAGATCTGAAAAATATTTGATTTATAAATGTGACACTTTCACATATGAATGCTATGCACCTTCATCTTAAACATCCCACCTGAAGCAAAACCAATTATTATGGACTTTTTTTTCTAGAAGTAGACATCCAGAATTTATTTTTTTAAATCTCCATGTTGACTATTATTTGGCCCATCAAAATAGTGCAACTACCTGGCTGATGTGGCTCAGTGGATTGGCACCAGCCTGCGAGCCCAAGGGTCACTGGTTCGATTCTCAGTCAGGTCACATAACCAGGTTGCAAGCCAGGTCTTCTGCCAGCTCTGTTGCTGGAGGCAGGTGAAAGGCAACCATGCATTGATGTCTCTCTCCCCCTCTGCCTCTCTCCCTCCCCCTCTCTCTAAAAATAATAAATAAAATATTAAAAAATAGTGTAACTATAATGAATGACTATAGTCATCCACTTTCACCCTGATTTTATCCACCAAATCAAAGTGCCCAAGAAAACTTTCTGTCCAAACTCTGCTGAAACTTGTTTAATTTACACATACATTAAAACTGAACAATTAGTTCCTCAATCACTAAAATTTTGACTAATTTAATATTAAATATTATATAAAACATGCAAGTACCAAAACAAATTCAAGTTAAAAACATATAGAAAAGCAGGTGAAATGCAACCATACTTTGATGTCTGTCTCCCTCTCTGCCTCTCTCCCTTCCCCTCTTTCTAAAAATAATGAAATAAAAAATCTTTAAAAAAAAAACCATATAGAGTCCAAAATGAGGCAACTGATTGTAATAATATTCCCTTATGTACATAAATATTGTTTTACACATTCATTTATGTTGAATCAACATAAGTGAGTGCAGCAAACCTGTTATCCCCCAGATAAAGAACAGCAGGGATATTTAAGTATCCTAGGTAAGCTTATTATTTTGCTAGGAAATTGCTTCTGTGTATCTTAACCTTATCACCATTATATATTTATAACCCAGTATTTTTTTCCACTTAAAGTGTCCTTTATAAAACACTGTACCAAATTTGAAAAGTGCAGCTTCCAGGAGCTTTTTCACCATCATTAAAAATGGTTGGTATTTAACTAGTTCAATTCTATGAGGAGGCTGCACAGTTACAATAAATCTTGAGTTACTCAGAAACAGCTAATGACAACTCAGCCAGAATATGTACTTTGGTTTATTTGCTCTCTTTTAAGTGGTTAAAATCTAGTTTTACATTCTTTGGTAGCTATATTTCACTTTCATTGGAATATACTATCCTGAGGTTATTCCCACTCTCTCTTGACCAAATTAAAGTTAATAAATTCAGTTTTCATTAACAGTGAGGTGTTGTGACACTTTAGATCAATACTTCTCCTTGTAACCATCTTGAGTATGCTTTAAACTGTTTTGAATTTGGCTTCTAAATTATGTTTTATTGTATGTCTCTTACTTGCTGTCCTACGTGTCTCTCTCTATATTCACTACTTAAATGAGTATCTGTTCTTATCATTTCCATCACTATCTGTTGGTGTCCAGCTACTATTACTAAATCTTCTTCCTTATATATAGGCCAAAATCAACAGGAGAACTTGACACAATTCCCAGACCCTACTGCCCTGAGCTTTTCAGGACCTATATGCACATCTTCACGTGTGCAAAATAATTGCACAGATTCTCTTTTCACAGATTTTCATTGGTGATTCCTTTTGTCATTTCTGATTCCATTTTTGGAAAAGGCTCCTTTCACTTTATCCTTTGCTAGAATCCTTTATAAATTATGTGATCTCAGATCTGGACTGCCACAAATATCAACCTCTTAAATATATCTTGCTCTTTATATGTCAGAAATCAACTTCCCAACACATTGATATGTTCTCTCCAGAAAACCTCAGCTTATCTTATTGTTTCTCATTCATTAGCACAGAAAATCTTTGCATCCACTATGGTATCAGGCACTGCAATATGTGCTGGGTATACAGCATAGAACATTAATGACATTTGTGGAGCTTACAAACTTCCTGCTTTATTTAATCTGATGCTTCAAGGACACAAATCCACTGAGTTTAGTTGTTTTTCCTTTCATACTTATACCCACATGCTCCACTTAAATTGGCAAAACACACACTACCTACCATCCTCCTTTTATCAATGACTTCAGATTTTATTTCCAGTTGTGTCCTTTTTGATATATGCTGCCAATTCTTCATCAGTCCTTCCTACTCTATAACTTAACTCATGAAGAGTTTTTGTTTTGTATGTGATTTGTTATAACTGCAAGATTTAACACTTGGGAATAAAAATGTAAACAAGAGAAATTACACTCTAGTAGACTAATAACATCTATTTGATTTGAAAATACTACAAAGAAGATATAAGTCATAGATTTTTAAATATATTTTATTCATTTTGCTATTACAATTGTCCCAATTGTTCAACCTTTGCCCCCCTCCACCCAGTACTCCCATTCCCTCCAGCAATGCACCCATTAGTTCATGTCCATGTGTCATGCCTATAAGTTTTTGCACTCTCCATTTCCCTTACCCTTCTTAATATCCCCCTGTCTATTCTGTAACAATTGATGTGTGTTTCCTATTTTTTCTTTTACACCCAGACAATTCACCATTTAATTAATGCCTTCTGTCAGCCTCTCAAAGCATATTAATACATATTTTTATTTTTATTATTTCAAAATGCTTACATTAACTTATTTTATTTAAAGAATTGCTTTTTAGACTTGTTGCAGTACCTTCCTCAGGAGCAGATCAAAAACAGTGTATGAGAAAGGATAGAAGAAGTGGGTCTCAATCAACCAACTGGAAGGAAAGGGGCAACACACACAACCAATACAAAATATAACCAAACAGCCCAAGTTAACAACATAAAAGCCACCACAAGAGCAACAAGTAGAGAAAATCTAGGAGACTGCAATACTGAACTCCACAAACGTCCTAACACAGAAGGGTGCTCCACAAAGGCAAGGAAGAAAAGCAGATTAATCCAAGAAAAAAATAAGCAACAACAGACACCTAAAATGGGGAAAAAAAGAATCAGTCCATCACCAAAAGTAAAGGAAGAATACCCAGAAAGATCACTAAATGAAACAGGGCAAACAAAATTTCAGATATGGAATTCAAAAGAATGATGATAGAAAAGCTCAATGAGCTCAGCCAGCTCAATGAAAACTACAAAGAACTCCAGGAGAACTACAAAGAACTCCAGGGAAGTTACAAGAAACGTATTGAGAGCTACACTAGCACCAAAAAGAACTTAGAAACTATCACTAAGAGCCAGGATATAATGAAAAATACAATTTCTGAATTGAAGAATACAGTAGAAGGAATCAAGAGTAGGCAAGAGTATGCAGAGGAACAAATCAGCAAGTGGAGGACAATGTAGAAAAATATTCCAAGATAGTACAAGAGAATGAAAAAAGGCTGAACAAGAATGAAGAGGTTTTAACAGAGATGCAGGACAACATGATATGCAATAACATCTGGTATTATAGGGATTCCAGAAGGAGAAGAGAAACAAGGAATGGAAAACCTGTTCAGAAAAGTAATGATAGAGAATTTCCCCAACATGATGAGTCAAAACATTGCTCAAGTTCAGGAAGCAAAGAGGGTTGCAATGAAGATCAACCCAAACAGATTAATCCCAAGACACATTACAATTAAAATGGCAATTTCAAAGACAAAGAAAGAATCCTAAAATCATCAAGAGAGAAATGGCAAATAACATATAAGGGGGCTCCAATAAGGCTATCAAATGATTATTCTACAGATACAATACAAGCCAGAAAAAAATGGCAAAGATATTCCAAGTAATGGGAAACAAAGTCCTGCAATCAAGAATACTCTACCCAGCAAGGATCTCATTCAAAATGGAAGAAGAAATAATGAGTTTCCCAGACAGAAGAAGAATAAAAGAATACATATCTACCAAACCATCATTGCAAGAAATGTTAAAGGATCTGCTTTAAAAAAAGAAAAAGAAAAAAATGAAGAAATAGAGGTACGAAGTGGGAAAATGGCAACAAATAAGTGGCAATCAATGATGGCCTAAAACGTAAACAGATTAAATATGTCAATCAAAAGACAGGGTAGCTGAATGGATAAGATAACATGACCCACATATATGCTGTCTCCAAGAGACTGACCTCAGAACAAAAGATCAACACAGTTTGAAAGTGAAGGAATGGAAATATATATATCAAGCAGATGGACATTAAATAAAAGGCTAGAGTAGTGATACATATTTCGGACAAAATAGATTTTACAATGAAGGCCATAAAAAGAGATAAAGAAAAACACTTCTTAATACTCAAGGGAATAATCCATCAGGAAGAAATAACTCTGATAAACATATACATGCCCAACATAGGAGCTCCAAAATATATAAGGAAAGTCTTGGAGGACTTCAAGAAGGATATAGACAGCAACACACCAATAGTAGGGGATTTTAATATCCCACTATCAACAATGGACAGATCTTCCAAACAAAAAATCACTAAGGATGTGGTGACATTGAAGAACACTCTGGAGGAAATGGCCATAACTGATATATACAGACCCTTTTACACCAAAGAAGAAAAATACACATTCTTTTCAAATGCACATGGATCATTCTCTAAGATAGACCACATGGTAGGTCACAAGACAAGCCTCCACAAATACAGGAAAATTGAAATCATACCAAGCATCTTATCTTATCACAATGGCTTAAAACTAGAAACCAATCTCAAGGGATAAAAACAAAAACACTCTAACTCATGGAGACTAAATAACATGTTTTTAAGTAAGGAATGGGTTAACAATGAGATCAAAGATGAAATCAAAAAGTTTCTGGAAACAAATGACAATGAATACACAATAGTCCAAAACCTATGGGACACAGCAAAGGCAGTCCTCAGAGCTAAATGTATAGCAGTACAGGCCTCCCTAAAAGGGTCACAAGAAGTTTATACAAACAACCTAACCATAAAGCTGCAAGAAGTAGAGGAGCAACAACAAACAAAGCACAGAGCAAGTAAAAGGAAGGAAATCATCAAGATCAGAGCAGAACTAAATAACTTAGAGACTCAAACTACAATTCAAAGACTTGACCAGCCATTATCTAGACTTATTAAGAAAAAGAGAGAGAGGATACAAATAAACAGAATCAGAAATGACAGAGGAGAAATCACAACTGATACTTCAGAAATACAAAAGATTGAAAGAAATTACTACAAACAACTATATTACAAGAAATAAGATAACTTGGGTGAAATGGACACATTTCTGGAAATGTATAATCTACCAAAACTGAATCCAGAAGAAGCAGAAAGCCTGAATAGGGCAATAACAACTAGTGAAATTGAAGAAGTCATCCAAAATCTCCCAAAACACAAGAACCCCAGACCAGATGGATTCACATAAAATTCACCAGATGAATTTTATGAGTCATTTGAACAAGTACTAACTCCTATTCTTCTCAACCTATACCAAAAAAATCCAGGAAGAGGAAACACTCTCAAACTCTTTCTATGAGGCCAATATTATTCTAATCCCAAAACCAGGGCAAGACACAACTAATAAAACTATAGGCCAATATCTCTGATAAACATAGATGCTAAGATCTCAACAATATATTACCCAACTGGATCCAGCAGTACATTACAAAAATCATACACCATGATCAAGTGGGTTTCATTCCAGGGATGCAAGGATGGTACAACATTCACATGTCAATAAATGTAATACACCATATCAACAAAATGAAAGACAAAAACCATATGATCATAACAATAGGTGCTGAAAAAGCATTTGATAAAGTACAACAACCATTTATGATTTAAAAAAACCCTCAGCAAAATGGGAATAGAGGGAGCATACCTCAACATAATAAAGGCCATATATGAGAACCCTGAAGCCAACATCATACTTAATGGGCAAAAACTAAAAGCTTTCCCCCTATGATCAGGAACAAGACAAGGCTTTCCACTTTCTCCACTTCTATTCAACATTGTCTTGGAAGTTCTAGCTATAGCCATCAGAGAAGAAAAAGGAATCAAAGGTATCCAAATTGGAAAGAAGGAAGTCAAACTGTCATTATTTGCAGATGGCATGATAGTGTACATACAAAACCAGATAGGCTCCACCAAAAACTTACTTGACCTAACAAGAAAATTTAGCAAAATAGCCGGGTATAAAGTCAATATTCAGATACCAAAAGCATTTTTGTATACCAATCATGAAAACATCAGAAATAGAAGCAAGAAAACAAATCCCATTTACCATAGCAGCAAGAAAAATAAAGTACCTAGAAATAAACTTAACCAAGGAGGTAAAAGACCTGTATCAGAAAACTACAGAACATTAAAGAAAGAAATTAAGGAAGATACAAATAAATGGAAGCATATACCATGTTCATGGATGGGAAGAATTAACATCATGAAAATGTCCATACTATTCAAAGCAATCTACAGATTCAATGCAATCCCTATTAAAATACCAAAGACAAACTTCACAGAAATAGAAAAAATACTTCAAAAATTTATATGGAACCAAAGACACCCACAAATAGCCACAGCAAGTTTGAGAAAGAAGGACAAGGTAAGAAAAATCACAATACCATACATCAAACTATACTACAAGGCTACTGTCATCAAAACTGTCTGGTACTGGCATAAGAATAGACATATAGATCAAAGGAACAGAATAGAGAGGCCAGAAATAAACCCAGGACTCTATGGTCAATTAATATTTGACAAATAGGGAAGGGACACAAAATGGAGTAAAAACAGTCTCTTCAAGAAATGGTGTTGGGAGAACTGGATAGCAACATGCAAAAAGATAAAACTAGACCACCAGCTTACACCATACACCAAAATAAACTCAAGATGGATAAAAGATTTAAACATAAGCAGTGCCACCATAAAGGTCCTGGAGAAAAATATAGGCAGTAAACTTTCGGATATCCTACGCAAAAACATGTTTACTGATACTTCACCAAGGGCAAAGGAAATAAAAGAACAAATTAACAGTTTTTTCACAACGGGTTTGCCGCCAGAACACAGGTGTCGTGAAAACCATCCCTAAATCAATCCAAAATGGGAAAGGAAAAGACTCACATCAACATTGTGGTCATTGGACATGTAGATTCCGGCAAGTCAACCACTACCGGCCATCTGATCTACAAATGTGGTGGGATCAACAAAAGAACCATCGAAAAATTTGAGAAGGAGGCTGCGGAGATGGGCAAGGGCTCCTTCAAGTACGCCTGGGTCTTGGATAAACTGAAAACCGAAAGTGAGCGTAGTATCACCATTGATATCTCCCTGTGGAAATTCAAGACCACCAAGTATTACGTGACCATCACTGATGCCCCAGGACACAGGGACTTCATCAAAAACATGATTACAGGCACATATCAGGCTGACTGTGCTGTCCTGATTGTCGCTGCTGGTGTTGGTGAATTTGAAGCTGGCATCTCTGAGAATGGGCAGACCTGTGAGCATGCCCTTCTGGCTTACACACTGGGTGTGAAACAGCTGATTGTTGGTGTTAACAAAATGGATTCCACTGAGCCACCCTACAGCCAGAAGAGATATGAGGAAATTGTTAAAGAAGTCAGCACCTACATTAAGAAAATTGGCTACAACCCCAACACAGTAGCATTTGTGCCAATTTCTGGTTGGAATGGCGACAACATGCTGGAGCCAAGTACTAACATGCCTTGGTTCAAGGGATGGAAAGTCACCCGTAAAGATGGCAATGCCAGTGGAACCACACTGCTGGAAGCTCTGGATTGTATCCTCCCACCAACTCGTCCAACTGACAAGCCCCTGCGTCTGCCCCTCCAGGATGTCTACAAAATTGGTGGCATTGGTACTGTCCCTGTGGGCCGAGTGGAGACTGGTGTTCT
>PVIW01010417.1:0-44315 GCA_004026585.1 Noctilio leporinus
AGTGAAGGACAAATATCATATGATCTCACCCATTACAGGACAATAATGAGCAAAACTAACAACAAGCAAAACAGAACCAAGTATATGAATACAAGGAATAGGCCTTCAGTGGTCAGGGGAAAAGGGGTTGGGGGGAGGGGGGAGGGAGGAGCGGGGAGGCAGAGGCAAGAAAGGGGAGCAGCTTAGACAAGAACCTAGTATAAAGGAACCATGGACATGGACAACAGGGGGGATTGACTTTGCGGGGAATGGGTGGGTGGGGAGGGGGACAGAGGGGAGCAAAAAGGGGATGGATGTAATACAACAACAATAAAATTTTTAAAAAAATTTCACCAATTATCTCAACATTGTTTTTATAGCAAAAGCAGGCAGTTTAGAATCACACTTTGCTTCTTGTTATCCTGTCTCTTTAGCCTCTTTCAGTCTAGAACAGTCTTCAGTCTTTCTTTGACTTTAATGATCTTGACACTTAGAAGATGGAAGTCCAGGTGTTTTATAGAATGTCTTTGTGTCTGGGTTTGTCTGATATCCCCTCATGATTAAATTCAGTTTTGTATATTTGGCAAGAATGCTAGAGAAGTGACACTATGTTCCCTTCATTGCATCCCGTCCATGGTCCATGATTTCCATATGTCCCATATGAGGATTCTCACTTTGATCACTTGATGAAGGCAATTCCTGTCAGACTTTACTTCCTCTCTGCAATCAGTAAGCATTTTAAGGGGAGTGACTTTAAAGATCTACTGCTTTTATATTTAATGAAGAGTCAGCTTTTTAACTTGGCCAGGACATAGGGGACAAAAGTTCCAGAGCTGGTAAAAAAAAAAAAAAAAAAAAAACCGCTCTTCCAACAGCAGAGTTCCATTGGACAGGAGCCTGGAATGGGGACATGAATGGCATTTTTCATCAAAAAACTTGTAAAAGTGATGAATTGTAAAATCTCTTAAGGTCAATAATGCAGATGGTTTTGTATGGGGATGAAATCATTGGTAAACCTCTTTGTCACTTTGTGAATTCACCTGGACGTGTGGTAAAAGATGAGAAAAATTTTTGATAGGGTAGTGTGACTTTTTGTGTAGATGTGTCCTGCTCTTAACTCACAACTGCTTTTTGGGAATCGGGAATTGAACTTGAAGAACTTTAAGAGTATGCCTGAAATCATAGTGCTTTTACATCTTTGTGAAAAATCAGTTTGGCATATTTGTGTAAGCCTATTTCCGAGTCCTCTATTCTATTCCAATGATCTATGTGTTTATCTCTCTGCCAACCCCACTGTTCCTATAGTAACTCTTGAAACCAGAAAGACTGACTTTATTTTTCTTTTTCAAAATTAATTTAGCTATTGTATTTTCTTTGTCATTTCTTGCAAATTTTAGAATATTCTTGCCTACATTTACAAAAATTCTCACTGGGATTTTGATAAAAATTGCATTAAGCTCGTATATCAATTGAGAGAGAATTGACATTTTCACTTGTCCGTTCCCCAACTCCTCAACATAGTCTGTTTCTCCATTTAATTAGATCTTTGATTTATTTCATTAGCATGTTGTAGTCTTGAGCATATAAATTTTGTACATTTTGTTAAATTTATACATATTTAATTTTTGAGCAATTTGAAATGATACTATATTTTTAATATCAGTGTTCATGTATGCATTGGTAGTATATACAAATACAAATTTATATTTTATCTTGTATCTTGATGTCTTAATAACTCAATTATTAGTTCTAGGAGTTTTCATGCAATTATTAAATTTTTCAATGTAGATAATCATGTCATATAAAATTGGAGCAGTATTTTTTCCTTTTTCCTCTATATATGTTATATTTTATTTTCTTATCTTATTGCACTAGCTAGAACTTCCCACAATATATTGAATAAAAGTGCACATTTTTGCCTTATTCTGTGTTAGGGGGAAAATATTCAGTCCTTCATCATTAATATAATGGTATCTGTAGGTCTTTTTATATATTCTATCCAGTTGAGTAAGTTCTTTATACCTATTTTTCTGAGCATTTTCTTATGAATGGGTGTTGAATTTTGCCAAATATGTGTTCTGTACCAGTTGATATGATTATGTAATTTTTATTCTTTTGCCTGTAAATATGGTATATTACCATAGTTTTTTAATATTGAACCAACCTTATAGTACATTTTGAGCCTTACCCTCTTTCTCCACTGTTTGCAAAGTTCGATGACATAAATGCTAATCTTTTGTTATTATCTCATGGGCCCCTGAGGTTCTACCAATTTTTTTCTGTCTATTTTCTCTCTGTTGTTCAGATTGCACAGTTTCTATTGTTCTATCTTGAAGTTCACCAATTCTTTGCTCTTTCCCCTCTATCTTGCTCTTCAGCCCATCCATTGAATTCTTTTGATTATTGAATTTTTCAGTTCTAAATTTTACATTTGGCTTTTCTTTATATCTTCTATTTCTTTGCTAGACTTTTTCTATTTTTTATTTGCTTTAATAGTGTTTGCAATTACTCATTGAAATCATTTTTTTATGATGGCTGCTTTAAAATCTTTGTGAGATAATTTTAACACCTTTGTCATCTTGGTATTGGTATCTACTGATGTTTTTCATTCAGTTTGTAATATTTCTAGTTCTTGGTATGACAGTAATTTTCCACTCAAATGTAGTTGGGGACATATTATGTTATGATTCTCTAAATCTCATTTAACCCCTCTATGTTAGCTGACTTATTTTTATATCCTTCCTGCAGGGGAAGGCATGGATGCTGTCTCATTGCTACCAGATGGGAGCAGAAATTGAGGGGGTGGGGGGACTGGTCAAAAGAAGGTGAAGGGGTTAGCCAAAGAACATATATGCATAAACCATAGACACAGGCAATAGTGTGATGATGGCCAGAGGAGTGGACAGCAGGGGCTGGGAGATGGGCAAAGGTGCGGGTGGGGTTGAATGGGGACATCTGTAATAGTGTCAACAATAAAAATAAAGAAAAAAATCTTGCTTTTGTTTTCACTCCGACTCATTCCTGAATTCTTTCCTGCATCAGTCAAGAGCTTGGAATTCCAGACCATGCTGGGTGGGGCCAACCCCTGGCACAACCAGTCTGGCAATAAAAGGTGTAAGAGTCCCTGGTTACTCTCCATGTGGCCTCCACTGACACCATAAGATGGTTGCTTGGTTACCTCTAAGTAGTAATAACAGCCCTGGCTGTCTATTAAGTCTCCTTTGACAGCACCTCAGCAGCAGGCCAGGGGAGGGGTACTCACTATTGCTGGGTGAGGTGAAGGGGTGGAAATTGGGTTTCCTCACTGGCATGGCAGTTTTCTTGCTGGCATGGGTGGAAATGGGACCACAGTTTTTTCTGTGGTATTTAGCTGGAGTAGAGTGGTTCTTGCCTAAAAGTGTTCTGTGTTACCAGGCTGCCCCTTTCTTGGTCCTTTGGCTAGAGGGAGCAGGTTGTTGGGGGCTTCCTTTATTTGCACCTGCTCCCTGCTCCTTCAGCTCTAAGTCTTGGACATACAAAGCAGCAGAAAACTGAAGAACTTATCGCTGTATGGTCCCAGCCTGCCTGTCTTCTTCCACCTTCCAGGGTCTTTTTATATTTGTTCTATATATAATGTGCATGGTTTTTAGTTGTACTTCACAGGATGAATCTAGAAAATAATGGCTAGTCCAACTTCCGTGCATTGTACAATATTTCTTGATGTAATAATATTCAATACATGCAAAATAATATATCTGAGTATAGATTATAAAGTATAGCAGCATGCACCCAAACAAAACCTTTTAATATGCTAAATATACAAAGTGAGTTGGACTTTTTCCTGGAGAAAAATGAAAACTACACTATTCAATTCCAAACTAACTCCTTTTGGCCGCTGACCTGAAAAAGGTATGTTTTTTGTACTCTGAAATGTCCTTTGGTTCCGGAGCCTGCCAAGGAAGGAATCTTGGCCCTGTAACCTAGTTAGCATGTCTCTGTTGGTTGTTGTTATTGTTGATGTTATTTAAAAGCCATCTTTCCTTTGTTCTGAAATTTCCTGCCTCCCAACCATGGGTCAACATCAGGAGTGTTGCAGCTGGGAAGACTGTCAAACTGATGACTCAGGATTACTAAAATAGACACTTCAGAGCCAAGAACTCCCCAGTCACAGGCTGCTCTGACCCAGTCTCCAACCCATCCGGGTTTTCTTTCCCTTTGCCCTTCTCCTAGTGACATTTTCTGGTGTAGCTTGATATATCTATCACTCCATTGTCCGCCTCTGTTACAAGTACCAGGTATCTGGGAGAGGCATGCCAACAACTGTCTCATTTTGGTTCTCAAAGGACCAGAGCAAGTATACAGGGAACAGAATATGGAAACAAGGCTGGAAACCCTGACTACTGAATGGGAGATAGGACCTGATAATTCACTGAAGCATTACCTGGTCTGACACCTCTCTGTCCTCTCCAGGGGGAGGTTTGGTAGCACATGGATTTTCCCTTCACTCTTCAAGACTCTTCCTTTCCCCTGACAGTGCTCGCCAGGCTTCAGGAAGTGACGGGGTACAGGAAGTGGGCCTTCTGCTATAATTGAACAGATGAGAATCTCTGAGACCTAGAGCCCTTCCATTCTCAATGAGCAGTGGGAGCCTCAGAGCTCCCAGCATGCTGGATGGCTGCAGAGGGGTTGGGCAGCAGGGGGTGGGGGTCTGTCCACAATACACTATTTGGGTTGATTCTGGGAAAAGATTTCAACAACCCTCACAAAGAACAAAGGGTTGCAGCTGCAATATCTTACCTACTGAGAAACACACCAGCTGACTCTTGCCTTGGAGGCCCTGTGACTGTCCCTCACTCCTTCCAGGCCTCTAGCATGGGCACTGTGGAGGAAAGGATGCTGCTCTGTGTGGTTAGAGGAGCCAGGCTATGGTGCAGTGCCCTCCCTGAGAGCCACATAACCTTGAGCTCATCATTTTTGTCTTTGAGCCTCAGTTTTCTTGTAGATTAAAACATAATGGGTGAGGATACTTATTCTACAAATAATTATTAAATGATATGAAGGAATTAATTATAATTTTTATTATGTAATAGTGGCATCATGAAAATAATGTTATTTTGGAATTGCTTTAGAATACCCTAAGGAAGAAGGAAAAGAAGGGAGGTAGGAGACAAGTGAAATGGGACTGGCAAAATGTTGATAACTGTTCAAAGAGGATGCTGATTTGAGGGTTTGTTATAGTCTACTCTCTGCTTCTGTGTTTGAAATTTTTCATAATTAGAGATTAAAAGATTAGCCCTGGCTGGTGGCACAGTGGGTAAGGTACTGGCCTGCAAACCCAAAGGTCACTGGCTTGATCCTCAGCCAGGGCACATAGCCAGGTTGCAAGCCAGGTCTTCAGCCAGGTCCATAGCTGGAGGCAGGTGAAAGAAAACCACACATTGATGTCTCTCTCCCTCTCTCTCTCTCTCTCTCTCTCTCTTCCCCTCTCTCTAAAAATAATAAATAAAATATTTTTTAAAAAATTAAAAGATTAAGACCCATTTTACATTCCAATAGGATCAACAGGATAATGACTAGAAATATCCCTTTGGAAATATCCTTCTGTATCTTGCCACAGGAGATAATATCTCCACACTGGCCCTTTAACTGAATAACTATGAGAATGCACCTCCTCTTTAGTCACCTTTAGCTGTTAGAACTATAACATTCCCAGGCAAATCCACAAAATAGCTCATCCTCACTGACCCTGTCACCAGCTCTCTAAGTGAAGGGAGATCAACAGCCTCTTATGTGGCAGAGGGGAGAGCTGTGTGTCCACATTAAATAAGTGACAGCTGCTTCTCACTTTTTTTCCTGTGTGATGGGTTCTCTGCCACAAGTTCATGGCTTCCTGTCATTTCCTCTTAAATCCCTTGTCTCCTTTGCCTGCAGGATTTCCCTTTTTCCTCATCTCCTAGAATCTCCTTGTTCTCCACATTCAGGAGAGACAGAGAAGGTGGAAAAGAAAGAACTCAGACACAGAGAGCTGGGTCAGGCTAAGGGTATGGATCAAGACCAGCTAACCTGTGTGGGAAAAGGTCCCTGTGAAGAAGGAAACAGATGGGTCAGCATCATGTTTTTGAGCCCTGGGACAGCACTCTGCTGGGTGCTGGTTCTGAACAAATGACAAAGACCAATCCCTGTCCCAAGGAACTTGCCAGCTCTAGCGGGGTAGAAAAGTAGATAAACAGATGGTTATTAAAGGAATTAGATTCCAGGGGTAAACATAATGAAGGGAGGATTAAGAGGTCCTCAGGGAAGATTCCCTAACCCTGCCTCTGCACATTTAGATAACCTGTGCCACATTGGGGAAGTGATCTGTAGATCTTCCCTAGGGAAAATTCTACAGCCCAGCCTCAAATCCCCTATCAGTCAGGAAGAGGACTAACTCTAGACAAAACTTTATCTAGACAAAACTTTACCTGGTAGAGCCCAGATTGGTTTACAGAAAGAGAAAAGAATGAACTTTTCACAATGGTCAGGGGAAAACTGGATTGCCCTTGGAACAAACCTTGGGTGGATTGCTTGACCATACTATCCATCCAGGATGAAGGATATTTTCAACAATGAAGGATATTTTCAAGCATTTTATTTTTTGTTTTGTTTTGTTTTTGTTGCTGTTAGTGTTGGTTTTTGTTTGTTTGTGTTTTTATTTTTTCCCACTAACAGGAAATCCCATGTTTTTCTAGATCCAGTGCAATACTCTTATTTCCTGTGTTAATTGTACATGATTGAGTCTGATGTTTCTGATTATCTTTCCTATTATCTCGTCTCCGTTAGCAATGTTAGTTTGTTGTTCGTAAGTTTTGGAAAGCACAAACAGAACAGAGTCACTATAAATATTAACGCTTAATATGAAAAGATGGCCCTTGTTATTATCATGCACTTGGCATAGTTGGTGACTTTGCTTTCTGTTCCCAAGAAGTCTGGCCTTGGACTTGCTTCCTTTCTTTCTCTACGCTCAACCAGGATGCCGTAACCTACTCCCCGCCTTCATCTTCGTTGATGTCTCCCAGTGATAGCTCCCACCTCTCTCTTGACTTCCAGACCTATATCCAAATGATTCAGGACAAGACCATTCGAACATCTGATGGGCTCCCCAGGCTTACCTTTACAATCTCAAACTTGTTCCATGTTTTATATTTTGCATTACCGGGTACTCAGCCCCATGCAAGATACACGTCAGCCACGCTGGGCTGCACCCTGCGGCTGTTCCCCTCTCTTCCCCCTTTCAGGCCCTAACGGAAGCTGCCCACACACTTCAGAAGGCCGCAACTTTCCCTCGGGCCAGGCATGTCCTTTTCTTCCCCACTCTTCTCTCACCTCTTAAATCAATTGCTGCTGTGGCTTCCTAAGCAATTCCTTTAAAAATGTGTGTCCATCAGTTCTCTTTAAATAAACCCATTGCCCCCCACTACTTCAGGATAAAATGTTTTACCCCATATGCAAGGTCTTTCAACACTCAAGCACCCATTCATCTCTCCAGGTGCCTCTCCCTCCCTCCAAGAAAGTCAAGGAGGTCCTCACCCTAAACTCTCAGCCATTATTTGGCTGGCTCTTTTTCCTCAGACGCTCTGCCATTTCTACTGTTATTGATTCTTCTTCCCAGAATACTCTTTTTTCCCTCCTCAGTTTGTCCCTTAAGGAAGAAAAATTACACTAGAGAGTCCTCAGGACTACTGCCTATTTCATTCTTTCATTTATTCACACATTCAACAAATACTGAACATCGACACCATAGTTCTGGGCAGCAGAAATACGGCAGTGAGCAGAACAGAAGATCCCCATCCTTTTGGAGCTTGCATTCCAATGGGGGAATAGACAAGAAGAAACAATCAAATAGAAAAGTAACTAATGTGTTAGATTGGGATGTGTGGCATGTCCACAAAAGAAACGTTGAATTTAAAATGAAATAAAGCATAAATATGATTTTAAAATGTAATTCTTCTCTGTCCATTCCTATGTTTTGCGTTGGGTCCTAAAGGAAAATGCAATCAACCGTCACTGTGGAGGCTGGGCACCATCCAAGGCCTGAGGTGGCTCTAGTATCCAGGACAACGTGCCCTCCTCAGGCAATGGCTCCTCTCTCTTTCCTCAACCATGTTTTGACCACAGAGGTAAAAGAGGGAAGAGAAGCAGTTGAACAGAGAGGATATTGGGACAGGAGTGTGTGACTCTGTAAAGGTCCCAAGTCGGCTTCCTGTAGCATCGCCCAACAGCTGTCACAATGTCAGCCCATCGCAGAGGCAGTGACAGAAGAGGGTTTGTCAGTACCAGAAGATGATTATTTTTTATCTCTTGAAATTTCACTACAAATAATAAGAAAAAATATCTCACATAATAAAAGCACTGTGTCTGACATGCATCATCTTCTTTAATTCTCAGAACAAACTGATGAGGTAGGTATCACTAATATATCCATTTAATAAGTGGGAAAAATACTGAGGTTCAGATAAGAGTTTATGTGGTCACTGCCACCAATGAATACCATCTGATGACACATGGGTGATAATTCCTTAGAGAAAGTACATATATTTCAAAGCATTTATTAACTTCATATTTGTAAAATTAAATTTAGAATTTCTACACTACCTATTTTCAACTTAATACAGCTCATAAAGTGTGTATAATACTTGCACTTTTTTCTGAGCACTTATTTACCTTATTGGTGACTTCTACACATTTTTTTTAGTGTTTGCTTAAAGATTTAGAAGTTTTTAAAAATGAAAACATGGTGAAACAATGTGTAAGACTGAAGACCTATGGAAGAATTGCTTACGAGATAGTAGGGGAGCACTAGGACAGAGATTCAAACCAGCAAAGGAAGGAAAAAAATCAGAAATGGGGCAAGAAGAGAAAATGGCATGAAGCTCGTCACAGGCAAGTTCCAGGTGTGAATAACTAACTCTTAGGCAATCAGCCAGGGAAGATGGACTTAAAATTAGAAGTCACAGTGTGAAACATGAAGAACAAGAGCAAATGCACATGGACCTCACTAGAGGCCATCGGGCTGGATAGGTTTCACTCAAGCCAGCTTTGAAAACACTCCTCTAAGAGCTCTCTATGCAAAGAACATGATAGTGATCATGTTCAAGTCCCTGTGGTGCTGGTTTCACATCAAAGACACCACTTTGGTCTTTGGATTCTTTCCATGTGTGATCTGAGGAAAACATGACTCTTTATTGCTCTTGCGATAAAATAAATTAACATAAAAATTAGGCGCACGAGTCTTTTATTAATACCTGTTTGACCATTTTATGCTAATGTAGCATGGCCAAGAGTTTTCCACCTGCTCTTGACTAGGATACCTTAAACTTGTAGGTGACATGTGCCAGGACTGAAGCTGAAAGTCCTCTGCCTGTCTCACCACTTTCAATGTGTCTGCTATGTCTGCTTCCCTTCCGAGTTAAATTTAGTCAGTCTGATTGAATAAGCTCCCATTTCCACAATTCAGATAACCAGCAAGATTAGTTAACTTCATTTGGTAGGAATATTCCTGTTACAGGAAAATAAATCATGAATTTTCCATCATGGAAGCTTTCTGATTTTTGCTACCTACACAGTAATCTATTTTTCAGTTGACATTTGCAAAGAAAAAAAGCATTCTTCTTGCTAGGATGCCTTACACTGCCTCTAAAGTGCTTTAAAATAAAGCATCTACTTCACAAAGAAAGGGATATGGTGTTTGTAATAGTAAACATTTTTTTAAAATTTGGAAGTACCATTATATCTGAAGTTGTCTGCTTAGTTATCTCATTTTCAGAGGTGACAAGGTAGCACAAGACATGGCTGGCTCATTTTGTGGGTGCCCTACCCATACCCCATTTGCAGTGCATCAGCTGTCAGCATCTCCATCTCTTTGCCTGAGGGCTTCTCTAACAGGTAGACACCATTCTTCCCTCCCAAAGGAGGCGGAAAATTCTGGAGACATAACAGTCCTGAGAGGAGCTCTCAACCAACTACTGATAGGAGATGGCATAGCAATAGCCCGGTTCCCATGCACCTGGCCTGCAATTACTCTGAGGAGGGTCTTACACTGGCTCTCGAGTTCCCAGTGGTATCATGTTCACTTACCCACAGTGGTGACCTGCCTGAAAACATACCCTGTTCCTCCTTCTCTCACTTCCCTCTATTTCATTGGTCTCTCCTTCATTTGGTAACTAAACTATCTGTACTCCTATCCTTGTATAGCCTGTCAGCTCCTCTCCAGGACAGGTAACTGTCTCAGATAATTAATATTTAACCTAGAATTGAAAATGCCTGGTTCTTATGGACCTGTAGACTTAAGTAATTCTCAATATCCTCAATCTTGGACAAAATTCTTGAGTTAAGTGGTCAATCTTAGTAAAATTTAACTGTATCTGTTTAAACATTCCCATGTTTTCTTTCTGAGAAATTCCTTAAGTATCTCTGAGTGCTGAAGATCATCCTAGTGCTGCCTATTATTGTAACTGATAGTGCATTAATAGGACACAAAATTCTGAATATCCCCAAGTGACTTCATAGTTACCAGGAAATAATCATAGTTGTGCAAGACCTCTTTCTTTCTCTCTCTCTCTCTCTCCCCTCTATTTTCAGACTTGGAATCTGGCTTCTGGAGAAACCACTGACATACAGGGAAGTATAGAGTGTAAGTATAGGATGGATGAGAGCATGTCCCTGGGTCTGCATTCCCTTCCAGAGAAGTACTGCCCACAAAACAAGCACACTCCTGAGTGGCTGGTGTGCCTCCAGTCCTGCCTGACACCCCCTCCCTTCATTCCCCCCCCCCACCTCCCTCCTCTTCTGACCTGCATCCCCGTGCATTGGGCTGCTGGTCTCTCACAAGGGCCAACAACTTAATCCTGCCTCCAGCTCTGCTTTCTAGAAGATTGAAAAACTATGATGATGATCCAGTCCCTTTGCATGTTTTACTCAATGTCTGTTTTAGGTGTGAATTCTGTGTTTTGTGTCCAGAATGAATTTGCTTCTGCACTAATCTTCATTTCTGGGCTATTTATTTGGATTCTGTTTATTTGGGTCAAAGTATGATTGGAAGGTACTTTCAGCACCTTAAGGTTTGCAGCAATTCTGATTTGTAAAAGTCTTGTTACCTTTGGCCAAGCTTTGCCTAGAAGATTGAGATCCAGACAAATTTGCCAGTTGACCATTGATACCTGTTCGGTAATTTGTGGGTTAAGGAGTTTCAGTTTGAAATGTAAAGTGGTATAAAAATAGGATGCTCAAATTTATTGTGAGAACCTCATATTGCTGTTGTGAGGTTTAAATGAATGAAATGGTATTTTTAAAAATACAAAGTAATTTATACACACATATGGGGTTGTTATTGGCATCCTGAAACATGTGGCATACTTGATTTTCAAATGCATCAGTAAATCTTTAATGGTCCATTATTATCTCAGCAACATAAGTTGTCAGAAATGTAGGTCCTGGCAGACTTTGGCACTAAGCATCTCTAATCCTTTAGATACTTGGCTCTACTCCTCAACAGCACTCTAATGGAGGATGGAGAGGGCTAACACCTCAACCCCTGTCCACTAGTTAGGGTCATCCTGCTGGTCAAGGCCCTCTCTGGCCTCTAGACAGGCATCTTTAGATTCGAATCAGGCCCTTACTGCTTTCGTGGAATTAAATGTTCCTTATTAATGAGAGGATGGTCATAGCAGAGGATAGATTTTATTTGTTTCTCTGACTGGTGTGGCTCAGTGGATTGCGGTGCTGGCCTGTGAGCCAAAAGGTCACTGGTTCGATTCCCAGTCAGGACAATGGTATATGCTTGGGTTGCAGGCCAGGTCCCCAGTTCGAGCCTTGCAAGAGGCAACTGATCGATGTATCTCTCATACATTGCTATTTTTCTCTGACTCTCGAAAAACTAAATATATAAAATCTTTGGTAAAAAAGGAAAAAAATTAAGAGTTGAAAATCCTACGCTGTCTTTTAATCCTCATCCAAGAATATGTTCATTGATTTTAGAGAAAGAGGAAGGGATAGAGGGTAAGGGAGGGTTGGAGTGGGAGAGAGAGAGACAGAGAGAGATACAGAGAGAGAGAGGATAGAGAAACATCCATGTGATAGAGAATCATAAATTGGCTACCCTCTGCATATACCTCAACCTAGGATTGAACCCACAACCCAAGCGTGTGCCCTGACTGAGAGTGGAACCCACATCCCCCTGCTGTATGGGACAATGCTCCAATAAACTGAGCTACCTGGCCAGGGCTGTCTTTCTTTTTTTAATGAATATTTTATTGGGCATTAATGTCTGGTCATCATAGTTCTGGTTTTCTTCTGCAAACCAATGCCCCCAGTATTGGTTTCCTTCCACTCCTGTCCCCTTACCTACCTGTCCATACCCAGTTAAGGTTTGCCAGCTCCGTGATAAGCAAGCTTCCTATAGCTGGTTCAAGATTCCTCACTTAGTGAGAAGCACAGTGTGAATTCCCTGTTTGGAGTGGTCTGTTGTTTCTCTTCAAGGAAGGTATTTGCCTTCAGGATTCAATGATTTGAACCATTCTGCTAAAGGAGCTTTTTACCCCAAAACTCCCTCTTACAGCCTGTGCCAGAAAGACCTGCTAGTACAGAGTTTTATCCTTGGAGTAAATTATTTTGCTTTATGAAGTCCAAAAATAAGACCAGAGCAACACAATGTTCAATCAACTTCTTAACAAATTGAGATCTTGTACTCTGAGCAATGAGTATAAATGTCAGCAGAACTCAGGACAGCTGAGCAATGATGAAGTTTCCACAGCAGAAATGAAGAAAAGTTGACATTGAATTCTCACAAAACCCTACTTTGTACATATTCTTGTATTCTGTGCCAAGTGAGGATGAGCGGAAGGGAGAGTTCTATGAAGGGAAATGAGCCTACAGACCTTTCCTCTGAGGATGGTGGCCTCTGGAGCCCCAAGTACTGAAAACACTGCTGACATAGGAAGGTGGCCTCGTGGAATAGGCTGCCCCCAACAATACAGTCCTCAGCTTAAGAATAGACATGATATCAAGAAGCCTCCATCTTTCCCACAGGAAGAGGCCTGCTCATGCTCATAGCATGTTACACACAAATGCCACCCAAGTGTGCACCAGTTCCTAGATCCCAAAACCCTCCTCTCTCTGCCCTATTTTTTTGTCTGGTAAGTTTCCAAGAAGAAACATTTCTTCAGTAGTACAGTGAATATCCATATGGCTTCCACCTAAAACAACTGCCTTCGCCTAAAACAAACCTCCACTTGAAACAAGCTTCCCCCTAGAACAACCCTCAGCTAGATTTAACAATGAACAGATCTGCCATGTTACACTCTCTGACTCTCACTCTCTCTCATTATTGGAATATTAATAGCATACACCATGATGCTTTGCTCCTGATTACACTGGCACACATCCCCAAGAGGATGAACACTTTCTTGGTAACCACAATGGCATTATCATGCCCAGGAAAATTAATAATAATTCTAAGGTATCTTTTAAGAATCAGCCATATTACAACATCTCCAATTTTCCTCAAGTATCTTTGAAGGTTGGCCTCCTTTCTTTTATTAATTAAGGATCTAATTGAGATTTCCATCTTGGTTTCAGTTTAATGTCTTTTTAATCACCTTTCATCTAGGGCAACCTCCCAAATTTTCCTATTTGAATAATTCAAGTTGGTTTTCTTGCAGAATGTTTCACCTTCAGGAACTATCCAGTGTGTGCATTTTGGTGTAATTTAACTTCATTGGCCCTTAGATTTTCTGTACATTAGGCCTGAGGCATAATATCTCCTTAACCTTCAATGGCATTGAACCTGTTCTCCCTGCAGAACAGCCTCCCTCAGTCACATTCCCTCGGTCACATTACATAACTCTTTTAAATTCATGATTTTTTATTTACCCAGCACATGCACAGTAGCGATCTCTTTGTCACCACTGCCTCTGGGAGCAGATTAACTCTACACCAGATAGAAGGTATCCCATTAGAGATAAACTATCCTACGAGTGAGGGACACAACCACCAGTGAGCACCATTGATTTCTGTCTTCTTTCCTTTGCTGCATAAAAATAATTAGTCTAGAACTTGGGAGCCAAGAACTTATCTAGTCCTGGAGCAAGTTCTCTCTAACTCTCAATCTCTTTCAACCTGACCCTACCCAGTGAAAAGGCATCTTCCCCCATTAAGATCACACATCTGGGCACTATTTACTCCAAGCTCCTCACGAGTGTCAGGGTCCTGGGTCCACACCCACCACTGGTGGGCAAACTTCAGTGTGTGCAGTGTACAGAGCTGCACGGCATTGCCTCACGGAGCCCAATACTTTCCTGCCTGGGTCCTGCTGCTGGAAGACTGAGTCTTCGAAGGAAAACTGAGTGAAGCAATCAACCAAGTAACATAGGTCAAGAAAGGCAGAAAAAGAAATGACTTCTGATGAATCCTAGAGTTACTAGTTCCCTAACACTCCTACCTGAAAACAAAATATAGGTTTTCCATGTCAGGTAGATGGAGCCAGTTGCGACAACATCAGCCAAGCTTTGTTGAATGGATGCTTTAGGCCAAGCACTTATCTTGTAGGTAATTATCCTGTTCGAAGGCTCATAGTCTGTGAGTAAGTTATGGTTACCATCTGTAAGTCTGAGGCACAGATGCTTTAAGTAGCTTTCTCTCAGTCACACAGCAATTAGTGGGAGAAGCTGAGATTCCCGCATATCAGATTCATGAGCCTGAGTGTTAACCACTATGCTATGTAATGACTTTTCCACGTGGCTCAGGAGAAAGTATTGGGGTAAAAAGAGGCTGCTGCTGAATTGCTCTTGGGCCAGAACCTATGCTAGACCTCAAACATGCCTATTGTTTGGTGTGCTGCCAGGATGGGCCACCAAATACAGCTGGAAGCACGTGTGTGAGCAGGTCGGCTGTGTGGCAGTCCCTGTCGTATCAAAGGAAGAACATATGGCCGCTGAAAATGACCAAGGGATGTGGTAAGTAGCTGGAAATTTGTGCGCAGTTTTACAGACTCACTTTCCTCCCCCCTTACCCCCTCCCCTAGATCTGCTCATTCTATACATGCTGTGACACCCAATAGGATCACAACAGGGCAGGTGCCCTGAGATCAAGAAAATGAGTAGAGTGTTAATACATGCTTTGTTGATAAAACTGTGAACAGCTGCTCCCCCTCCAAAAGTGAAAACAAAGGGCTGCTTTGGGAGCCTGAGCACAAGGTGAGCCCGGCTTGGCCGGCACCAAGGCTAGGTCAGAGCCCACGGCAGCGCTGCAGCCCTGGGAACATCCATGCAGCCTGCAGACAGCGTGGGAAGAGGGGCAGAGTAGGAACTGTCTGGGTCACTGCATCATTGTCTTCATCACACACCATCTCTTCTTCCCTTCCCTTGGTTGTATTTGTGAAACCTACCTGCTTCATGAAAATACCTGGGTAGTGGAAATAATGAGGTCAAGAGACACAAGTAGTGTTGAATACAAATCACTTTTTGCAGGATCTCTGCACGCACAAAAAGACACCTTTGTTTGCATTTTACATATCAGATGGACAAAGATTTAAAAGTTTAATAAAACCCAGGGTAGGTGAGGGTGTAGAGAAATAGTCCCCTTCATAGACGGTTGGTCAAATATAAAGACTTCTATGGAGGGCATGCTAATATCTGTAAAAATACTTAGGCACATACCCTTTGATCTGGCAATTTCACTTCTTAGAATTTATCTTACAGATATACTTGCACAAGCATACAAAAATATATGAATAAGGAATGTTCCATGCAAAATTGTAATTTAAAAAACATCTCTCTATATAGCTTAAATGTCCATCAATAGGGACTAATATAAAAAGTACCTTTATAAAAAAATATGACATAGCTATTTAAAAGTATAAAATAAGTTTATTTGTTAAAATATGTCAAGATAAGTATTAAATATATAATAAGTAGTGATTTAAAAAGCAGGCATCATAATAGTGTATTCAAATATTAGAATATGTATTTTCAATGTTTCTGTACACATGGAAAACTCAAGGAAAGAAAAACCTTTTTGCTTCATGTTTTATAACTTTCTCTTCTATCTGAAGTCATTTTTAAAGCTAGCTTTCACTTTCTTAGAAATGAGTGGGGCATACTCACAATTTCCATGCTTCTCTTTTCCTTTTCTTTAAAAGATTTTATTTATTATTTTTAGAGAGAAGGGGAGGGAGAGAGACAGAGGGAGAGAAACATCAATGTATGATTGCCTTTCACCTGCCTCCAGCTACAGACCTGACTGGAGACCTGGCTTGCAACCTGGTTATGTGCCCTGGCTGGGGAATTGAACCAGTGACCTTTGGGTTCACAGGCTGGTGCCTTATCCACTGTGCTACCAGCCAGGGCTCCTCTTTTTACAGCAGCTATTACCATCCAACCTTTTCCATCTGACATAAACTAATTACTAAAATTTTGTGGCACACCCAAAATATATTTTTTCCCATCTGACACAAGAAAACAGGTATAATTTTGATGCATTCACACCTGATGGCTGCTGTGTTGGCTGCTGTCATTTTTTCATTTGACCATTTAAGGGAAAAGAGGTCAGTGCCTCTGACTAAAGAGTCAGGTGTTACATCTTTTAAAAATACTTGTGGTTCATGGATTGAAAATTGCTGCTATAGAACATAGAAACCACAAGTGCCTCCCAAGGATGAAAAAGAAACAGTTGCAGAAAAGGGAAAGAAATTAAGTCATGGGACCCAAAAGGGCCTGTTTTCCTACTGTCCTCAAAGGTCCTTCCAGTTTTCCTATTTGTTGCAGAAAGTTCCATTATCCACTTGCGATGACCTGTTCCATGGAATTTCTCACGTGTCTGGTGAAGCTGATCTGGGGTTCATCCTCACAGTGGCCCTGGCTCGGGCATCATGAAGAATGGTGTGGGCAGTTGGGGCTTCCAGGACTCCCTGTGCCCTTCCTTTTGACCCTGATGCTCAGAGAAGACAAGTTAATCTCCAAACAGTCCCCTGTGCTTCCTGAGGGCCTGCGCACAGAGGGGCAGAGGAAAAACATGTTTCCTGCTGGACCGATGGGGGACAGCAGGGCATGGAATGGCCTGAGCACTGGGACAGCTCCGTTTTCTCCTTGTGGGGGATGGATGCACGTGCTTGGGGGCTGAGCACGGTCTGATCGGGTGCTGATCTGACTAGGGAAGCTTATACTAACTCTGTCTTCACAAGCAACTTTAGCAGGAGAAAAAACATTACATTTTGCATTTCAAGCAGCCTGATTAACCAAACTTATTGTGGTGATTGTTTTGCTAGATATACAAATATTGAATCATTATGTTGTACACCTGAGACAAATATAATGTTATATGTCAATTACATCTCAAAGTAAAAAGATGTTCTCTAGTTGCCACTGAAAATATTATATTTCTGACAGAGTGGGCAATGTTTGCCTTTTCCTAATATTTAAAATATTAATGTTGGAAGTATACATATTATACAGTGCTTATATAAATAATAATAGGTAATTTTCCAATTCAAGAGAAGCTCTAGTTAACAAAATGAGATGGCGAGACCAGTAATTCCATCCAGGAAAGGAGGTACTTTTGGAAAAGTTCTGTACTAGTTCCAGCAGCCTTCCTACGTTCCTCCCCCTCTGCCCACACTCTCTTGCCTAACCACCCACCGTGGAGTGGGTGTGGGGAATCAGATTTGGCAAGGGGGAGGCAAGCAGTAAAAGCTGTCCAGGGGCCCTCAACCAGGTATCCCTTCCCATCCTGGAGCCCTCCCTCAGGTGATGACCACTCACTGGATAACCCTGTGAGCCTGGGAGCTGTGTTGCTTTCTTCCCCCTTCAATATCTGAAAGACTTCTGTTTCCCAGGCACAGGGGGACCCAGACAGTGTTAGTCAAGACCTGGAAGGGAATTTGAGTGACCATTTCCCCACCCTTTTGCCTCTAAGCAAGGCAATACAGGCACTCATGATGTTCACTTTTTATTTTACATCAAATTTACCAGGTTGTCTTATTAAAAATGCAGAGTCCTGCACACCTTTCTCAGAGATGCTGATCTGGTGGGCAAAGGGTCCAGAAGTTTGCATTTCAGGCAAGCACGATGGGCAGGAGGAGGAGGGGGGAGTGGGAGCAAGTTAAGACAGCCCTTGGAGAAATATCTGAGCACAAAGGAGGTGCTTAAACAAAAAGCAAAGTTAGTGACCAAAATAATAAACTGATAAAATGACCAAAAAAGAAATCAGGGAACTCTAAAATAGTGATTTTTCAAATGTCTTAATAAAAGCATTTGCTCAAAGAATTTTATTTGGAAGCCTTATATGCAAAATAAATAACAACCAATGCCTCAGGTTGTTGAGAAAGGCAGTCCCGGAGGCCTCTGTCCCGCAGGGTTGGCAATCCCTGTTCTAACATGCCTGGAGAATGTCTCACGACAATTGAGTTTTGGTGAGAGTGAAAGACTCTCACTTACAAGGCAGATAAAGTCAGAAGGCCTTTCTGATTGCATCAACCTTAGACACAGGCCCAGCAGGGATGGGCTCACTCCCTAGCCAGCCTTTCCTGCACGTTCTAAACTGCTCCTGACTCCCAGTTCACATCCCTATCCCTGCCTTCTCCCTGGGACCCTGGACCAGGATCCAACTGTCTACCCCACAGCTCCATTAGAGTACATCCAGTAGGCATGACAGACTTGACTTCAGTTTTCCCCAACGCACGCACACACCACCACCACTGTCTTTCTTGTCACAGTAAATAGCACCATGAGCCATTTTATTGCTCAAATCAAAAATCTAGTTTCATTTCTATAGTAGAGATAATATTCTGTTTCACCAAATCCCATTTCATTTCTTATTCTGAGGCACACAGGAAGATTATTTTTTCTAGATTCCCTGGCAGTCAAGTAGGGCCACAGGGCATGTGCCTCTTGCCCTGCCTCTGAGGTCACAGTGACACTGTGTCCTGAATGGAGTACAACATGAAGGAGGCTCTGTCTACCCAGTCCCCTGAATGAGTGCGTGGAGCAGCGCCCCTCCCCTACCACTTCCCACTTACCAACCAATACTTGAGAGCACAATATGAGCTAGAAATGAACTTCTGCTATATTAAGTCACTGAGATTTCTGGGGATTGTTACCTCATGCTATCCCAGTATTAAGTATCCTAATATATTGTCTTTTCCTCACCCCAAACATCCAATTAATTAGCAATCCTGCAGACTCTAAAACCTATCCTGGATTTTTTTCCAACCCCTGCAGGCCCAGCACGACCACCACTGCATGCTAGGGGTTAGTTTGGTGACCCACCTACCAAAAGTAATGGTGTCTTTATTGTTGCATTGTTCCAGCTGGTGGGATATCCATCACCAAAATCCCATTTTAAAGTATGCTTTCTCGGACCATTTCTGGTACCAGTTCTCAGAGGCTGGGATTCTTCCAGCTGATTCAAAGATGGAAGTTGGGGTGCAGAAAGTTTATTAGGGAGCAAGCTCAGGTTCTTCTGTGTGGGTGAAGGGATTAAGGCAGAATTGTTCTTCAAAGGGACCAATGATGTTTCCCTTTTTTTTTTTTTTTTTTATTTAAAAGATTTTATTTCATTATTTTAGAAAGAGGGGAAGGGAGAGAGTCAGAGAAGGGAGAGAGACATCAATGTATGGTTGCGTTTCACCTGCCTCCAGCCACAGACCAGACTGGAGACCTGGTTTGCAACCTGGTTATGTGCCCTGGCTGGGGAATCGAACCTGCAACCTTTGGGTTCACAGGCCGGCGCCTTATCCACTGTGCTACCAGCCAGGGCTTGATGTTTCCCTTTTTAAGCTGAGTGGTGGGTTTCATTTTAAGCTGAGTGGTGGTAGTATTCGTTTAAGCAATATTCTTTATTTTGCATATACTATTTTAAATGAATAATGTATTTTACAATTTTAGGAAGTGTTTTTTAAAGTCTTAAGTGTGGTGGATCATAGAGGGTAATCTGATCAAATGGGCCAACATCAACATTCCTGGCATTCCTGGTAGATTGCCCTGGGCAGCCATTTAAGTTTTCTATAGTTCAGTTTCTTCATGTAGAAAATGGTCATTGCAATAATAGTTGTTGTGGAGATTGAATGAGATTATGTATGTGCAGTGGATAGTATCTTGTCCACCCCACCCCTCAAACCCAATTTCACCCCCACCCAGAACCTCAGATTTAAAAACACAGCTTTGGCAGCTGTAATCAGTTAAAAAGAGGTCGTAGTAAATTAGCATGGCCCCTAAATTTACTGACTCTTATAAGAAAAGGGAGAAAAGGGAAGTATACTCAGTGTTCCATGAACATGCACACACACACACACACACAGAAGAAAGCCATGTGATCATGTGATAAGTCAGAGATTGGAGTGATGCAGCTCCAAGCTAAGGAAGGTCAAGGATCGTCAGCATCTACCAGAAGCTAGAATGTGTGAGGAAGGATTCTTCCCCAGAGCCTTCAGAGGAAGCCTGGCCCTGCCAACACCTTGATTTTGGACATCCGACTTTCAGAAAACTGTGAGAAAATAAATTTTGGGCAAGTGAGCACAAAAGTTAGGGTCCCTGTCTCTGTGAACTTTGAAAAAACTTCAGCCTCAGGTGAAAAGTCCGCTATGCAAGCAGGAGCTTCTTCACCCTCTCAGAGCTCTGGGAAGGCACCAGCGGGAAAGACAGCCACTTACGCAGACAACTGACCAGAGCTGGTAAGAGGAGGCAAGGCCCCAGGTCCTTCAACTGAGGCCAAAACCCAGCTCCTCACTCATCCCATGACTCAGCACAAACAATGAAGTCCCAAGGTGGCAGGAGTGGAGCACAGGGCCAGGCCCCAGGCAAGTCCCTAAGGTGGCTCCCAGGACAAGTGATTGCCATGAAGGTGCATGCATTTTGCAGACTAATGTTCACCAGGAATTATGACCCTCTCTATATGTAACTGCCTCACAATTTGACATTTGTGTGGTATATTTTCTACTCGAGTGTTTTTTCTTTTAAATCAACTTTATTGAGATTTAATGTAATTTAATAAAATGCACCTATTTAAAATGTACATTTTGATCACAAGTTTAGATACCCAAGTAAGCCACCACTACAATCAAGATACAGAACATTTGCTTCACCCCAGAAAATTCCCTTGTCTTGCCTCCCAGTCAAACCTTCCATCCCAGCTCTAGGCAACCACTGATCTGATTTTGGTTGCTGTAGATAAGATTTGTCTCTTCTGAAATTTCATAGAAATGAAATCATATTTCTATGATTATTCATATTTCATTTCATTTTTGTGGGCCAATCAGGCTTTTACTCAGCATAATGTTTTTGAGATCCACCCATGTCATTGTGTAGAGCTATATACTTCTTTCTGTTTTTATGGCTAACATTTCATTGTACGCATACCCCTCAATTTATCTATTTACCTATGGATGAAATTAAGATAGTTCCTACTTCTGTTATGAATTTAGTTTCCATGAACATTTGTCCACATGTTTTTCTGTGCATATGTGCTTTCTTTCTCAGGTAATTATTAGTTATAGGATTCCTGGATGAATGCTTTAAAGTGTGTCTTTGTGTGGAACTGCCAAACTGTTTTCTACAGTGGTTGTGCAATTTTACTTTCTCACTAGCAATGTATGAGCATTCTATTCCACTGTGTCTGAGATTTTGATGCAGGATCTTGTCATGAAATTTATTGTGGCAAAATTCATTTTGTGGCTTCTGCTACCAACACAGAAGTTATGTCATGCTGTAGTTGCTAATGATTTGTCAAACCACTATCAGTGAACCAGATTTCCTCAAGAATGACATAACCAGAAGTGGATTGAGGGTCTATGGCTATGATCAGGAAGCAAAGGCCCAGTCATCCCAAAGGAAGTTGCCTGGTTTTCCACACTCAAGGAAGGAGGTGTGGCAAAGTTACAGCAAGATCAAGACCGTATTTTGAACAGTGGAAGAGATGCTGGGAGAAATGTGTGAAGTCCCCAGTTACCTACTTTAAACTGGACTGAGGCATCATTGTCCTATGTACAACGTTTCTTATATCCTCTTCACTAAATGTCTACTGTTCTTGTTACATGGTTGGATACTTTCTGGACAAACCTCCTACTATGCTAAGAATGTTGATTTTCTTCTGTCTTCATTATTAAGATTACTAGACAAAAATACACGAATTTTAATGTTTTTTTTTAATGCACACTGATATGATAACTTTCATAGTATAAGCTAACAAAATTGTTTCAAATAAAGTTGAAAACAACTAAGAGCCACTAGAGCCATTTTACAGAGAAAAACAAACATTTTGGCCAACCCAATATATATGACTAGCCCCTTGGCAAGTCTATCAGTTCTTCCATTAAATTACCTTGGCATCTTTGTCAAAAATCAGTTGTTTGTATATGTGTGGGTCTATTTTTGAACTCTCTTCTATTTCTCAGCTCTGTATATTTTATTCATGCATTATTATCACACTGTCTTGATTTCTGTAGCTTTTGCAGTATAAACACTTCCACTTTTCTATTTCAAAATTGTTTTGGCTATTACAGATCTTTTGCATTCCTATGTAAATTTTTAAATCAGCTTGTTTATTTATATATGTATTTAGACTTGCTGGAATTTTTTATTGGGATTGCATTGGTTGTATAGATCAATTTGGGAAAAACTAATATGAAAACAATATCTTCTGGTCCCAACACATAATATTTTTTTTTGCGTTTATTTGGTCTCCTTAATTTATCTCAGTAACATGTTGTAGTTTTCACTGCTCAGGTGTTGTGTATACTTTGCAAAGTATTTCATAGCTTTTGGTGCTATTGTCAGTGGTACTGTTTATTGTCATTTCAATTACCAACTGCTTTTTGCTAGTTTAATAGATATTTTAATATGACTTTCTGATAAAATTGTCCTATTTTTTAAGTCTTTAACAACAGCAATGGGCAAAGGCTATGTGCTGTCCAGAGGCATTCTTGAACCTATATGTATAAGAATGGAAATGCTGCCTAAGAATTAGCTTCCCCTAAGAGAGAGCTCTCACCCAGAAGCTAGCCACAGTACAAGGGGATCCTCCATAGTAATTTAGTCATCCCAGAGACCTGTAGTCAGTTAGTCCAATGCTGGAAAGAGGAGTTAAGTGTTTTTGAACAGTGGTTCACAAATTTGCCGGGAGAGAAAGGAGGGAAGTTCTTTCCTTTGTTTCTCAGAATCCTCTGGTCAGTTTCTCAGAATCACCAGAGGTTCTGATACTCAACCCTCAGGCAAATATCCTGCCTCCTGTTCTGACTCTTACAATCACTGTGAACTCAGGCCAAGTTATTTATTGGTGAGAGAATAGTGGGCCTCTCTGTGTGAGGGTAGAAAATAGTTCTGAATGGCACGGGGTCATTTGCAATATGAGCACTTCATGCAGGGCCATTAAGAAAAGTCATTCTGAACCTGCAATTCCTGTTCCAAGTCCTGTTTTTTGTTCCACTGTTTGGAAGTGGTTCTGGGTGCTTAAATCCCTTGTTAAAATGGAAATGCCCTGGGGGTGATAACTCAAGTATGTCATTATCAAATGTTAACACGTGAACTAACAAGTAATATTTGAAAGAACCATCATCACCTTGGAAATAGTTTATCTTGCCCTGTGGATAGGGTTTGGGGATTATTGATGGGAGGGGCATTAAAGAGGGAGACAATGAAGAAAACTAGGGCATTCCTGCACTATGGATATGCACCGGATGAAAGGAGAGAACAAGGAAGACCAGTTGGAGAATTGAAAGCACACTGCCTGCTGTCTTTGCACTTGTAGAACCAAGGGAGTTGACTAAGCCACTACCTGTAGCTTGAGCTGTGGGGCTGCATCTGCCTACTAGTTAAAGAAATGTAGGAATATTCCTGCAGACTGTCCAAAGATTCCCTGGTGTAGCCTAACAGGCTCCTGTCCAGGCTTCTAAGCTCATCTCAGTAGTACTTCCTCTGGGAAAACCATTCTCACTTAGCCACATAAGCAGCTATTTTTCCTTCCTGCTCACACAGAACTTTATTCATAACCCAATGTTGCACTTAACGGAATAATTATAACTGTTTTGTTGGCATGTCTCTCCCCTGCTATTCTAAGGGCAAATTGCTCCAATGATCAATTTTTATATTCACCTCTCAGACTTTGTCCCTGAATTTGACTTTCCTAAAATCCTACTGTCTTTTCTGACTTCTCCATCTGGGTCCAGCAAAGGGACCTCCACCTCAAAGCACCCAAGGCTGAACCCACAACAGCTCTGCCTTTTTCAGAATTTGCTCTCTTAATGAATAGCTTCTCTGTTTCTCGGTCAAGCCCAAAATGTAGTCATTGTTCACACCCACATCATAGTTGTTCTCCACACCCATGTTACTCTATGATTTTACTTCCTAAATACCTCTAGAATTTCGTCATGTTTATCCATTCTTGCTGCATCACCCTAGACCAAGCTTGCAGAATCCTCTCTCCTGCACTCTTGCAATACCCTGGTAAAGATCTTCCATATATGTTTCCCACCACAGCCAGTGTGAGCTCTGCAAAATGCAAATCTGATTCATCACCACCCTGCCTATTACCCTTCAATATCTTCCTTTCCTGTTGGGGTAAAACCTCAAATCTCAAAACTCACCTACACCCCCCCACGTGGCCTCAGACTGCCCACCTCACCAGCCTCTTCTCGCTGTCTATGCTCCAGCTGCATGGGCCTCATACACTTTAACACCTTTTCTTTTTTAACCTTTTCTTTTTAAACTTCTGACATGCAAAAATGTTGCACAAATAGTACAAAGATTTCCAATACACTGTTTATCTAGCTTTCTTAAATGTCAACATCTTATATAAGCAGACTGTACTTAACAAAAAGAGAAAATCCACATTCATAAACTATACTATTACAGGCCATACTTAAATTTCAGTGATGATCCAATGGATGACTTCTCATTACATGTGAGTGTCCTGTCTCCTTAATTTCTAATCAGAAGCATTCCCCATTCTTTCTTTGTTGTTCATGACCTTGACAATCTTGACACAGGCCAGTTATCTAGTAGCATAATATTCAGTTTGGATTTGTCTGATGTTTTCTCATGTTTAAATTCAAGTTGTACATCACTTATCAAGAATATCATAGAAGTAATGTATCCTTCTCAGTGTACATCATCAGTGGAACATCTCATTACTGATGAGGTTAATTTGAGCCCTTGATTAAGACAGTGTCTGCCAAGTTTCTCCATTGGAAAGTTACTCTTTATTGCAGATGACCAGAATAAGAAATATTTCCTTTTTCATTTTCACCAATAACTTTATTGATTTGAATATTTTGAGTATGTCGGGGATCTCCCACATGGTAGAATGTCGATGTTCTCAATTGATGTCCCAATCAGTACCAACTTCAACTGGTTTACCCAACTGTAAACCATCATTTAATGGAAAATCTACAGCACAAAATTTCACAGACCACCTTTGACACATTTGGTCAGTCACAGCACCTTCTCTACACACTGCACAAATCCTTTTACCACTTCAGTTGTGTTTTGACCTTTCTTGAAATAATAAAACATAGTATGCTGAAAATGTTGCTTATTTTCTTTCATCTTCAATATTTAAATGGCTACATAAACATTTGCCAATATTTTTTTATAATTGATGATGCTGCTACATTTGTCTTATTTCTTTTCCCTTTGTTCCCTTCTGCCCAGCACCCACTCCCTGTAGCAATCCCATCCCCCTTAGTTCATGTCCATGGGGCACTCACGTGGGCTCTTTGGCTTTATGTTTTCCTATAGCATTCTTAGCATCTCCCTGTGTATCCTGCACCCACCAACTATGCTTCTTAATCCCCATGTCTTTGCCTCCTTCTTCCCCTTCACCCTTCCAGCTGACACCCCTTCAAATGTTCCCCATATCTTTTTTGTTTCTTGTTTTTTTGGTCGTCTGCTTAGTTTTTATTTTTTAGATTCTATTGTTGATAGTTGTGTTTGTTGTGTTTTTTAATGTTCATAATTTTATCCTCTTTTTCATAAGTCCCATTAACATTTCATGTAATAACGGCTTGATGATGATGAATTCTTTAGCTTTACCTTGTCAGGAAGCACTTTATCTGACCTTTCATTCTGAATGACAGCTATGCTGGATAGAGTAATCTTGGTCGTAGGTGTTTGCTTTTCATCACTTTGAATACTTCTTGCCAGTCCCTTCTTGCCTCCAAGTTCTTTTGAGAAATCAGCTAATAGTCTTATAGGAGCCCCTTTGTAGGTAACTCTCTTCTCTTGCCGCTTTTAAGATCTTGCTTTATCTTTAACCTTTACATTTTAATTAGGATGTGTCTTCGTGTGGTCCTCCTTGTATGTATCTAGCTTGTTTGGGACTCTGTGCTTCCTGGATTTGTATGTCTATTTTCTTCGCCAATTAGGGAAATTTTCCTTCATTATTTTTTCACATGAATTTTCAAGTTCTTGCTCTTCCTCTCCTCCTTCTGGCACTCTCTGCTTAGGATATTGGCATGTTTAAAGTTGTCTCAGAGGTTGCTAAGCCTCTCCTCATTGTTTTCAATTCTTGTTTCCTCATTATGTACTGATTGATTGTTTATTTCTTCCTTACATTCCAAATCATTGACTTGAACTTTGATTTCCTTGCCTTCATCCTTGGTTTCATGTGGATTTTTCTTGTTTCACATAGACTGGTTTTCACTTCTTCCTTTCCCCATTTGTTGTATTTAAGCGTATCTGTCGAGTCCATGAGCATCTTAGTCACTGGTGTTTTGAATTCGGTGTCTGGTAGGGTGGCGGCTATCTCTTCATCCTTAGTTCTCCTACTAGCACCTTGATCTGCTCCCTATTTTGGGCCATACTTTTCCGTCTCCTCAGCTTGACAGCGTTCTGTGTTTGCCTCTCTGTCTTAGGTAGTTCTGTCGCACTTGTTCCATGGTAAGGGGCAAAGCCTTAGGAATTTGGGTGACCCGTTTCACCATGTTGTGGTGCTGTATGTGGGGGAGGGGTCTGAGAGGGAATGATGCCACTTGTGTGGTGGGACAGTCCTCGTCCCCCCCACCCCCAGGTCTTCACAGTTAGAAGCAGTGTGGCTGTATTTTTCCTGGTGCTGGAACCATGGGCCCCACGGTCTGGCCCCGGGATCACCTCCCAGGTTTAAATGTACAACTGTGCTTTTCACTGCAGCCCCAGCTCCAGCGCTGTTATGACCACTCTCCTACCCAGCCCTACCTCTCCTACCTGTCTGGCTGCATATTTCTTTACTTCTTCATTTGTTGCACTTCCATGCAGTTCAACTTTCTGAAATTTCTACATTGTTTTTGTTTAGTTTTGAGGTAGATACAAATTTCTTCTAGTTGTGAAAGAGATGTAGCAAGTCTACCTATGTCTCCATCTTGGCTGGCAATCCCTGATGTTCAATTCTGTTTCTTGTCATTTTATCTACCAATTTTATCATTAATTCATGATTTTTACATGCACTAATTGTTGCTGTGATGTTTTTCAAATGATGATTTTTCTACTTTCATCATACCTTTTGTATTTAGTAATTGCAATTCTATTGTAAGGAATATTTTTCTTCCCCATTAATTTATATACATTGTTGATTATCACTGTGGACTGGAAGATATTTATTTTATTCTATGAGGTATAATCTGTTGTTATCCTTGTATATTTTGTTGCTCAAACTGTCTTCAGTTTTGGATTTGCCTTTTTTTAATTGCCTTAAAGTAACAAGTAGGAAGCATGTTCACCAGGCCACTGAGCATGCTGCTTTCTTAGTCTGGAACAATCTTTCTAATGTCCCCCATTGCCTCTGCACTATCCCCAACTTCTTTGTGCAGTGAATCCATTTCAAGCTTTGAGATTTTAGCTCCACTGGCCCATCCTCAAGGAAATGTTCCTTGAGCCTCCTGGAGTGCTAAGGGCCTCTGTTATAAACCTTGACAGCACTATAAACTGTTTTTTTTTTTTTTTTTCTCAGAACTTAACATAGTTTGAAATGAAACCCTTCTTGTAAGAGCATTTCTAAGGGCGGGGATTGTATAAATTGTAGGCTAGCACACTAATAAACGTTCAGTACATCTTTTAAATTAATGATTGAATAAAATTAATAGCTGAAATAAAAACAAGTTGACTCTTTATAGAAATGTCATATTGATGTTGTTTTTACTTCAAGAGAAGGTTTTCCACAGCACATCTCATAGTTTCAGATAAGATATGGTTGACAGACAGTTTGACATAATGAAGATTCATTTTTAAAAACTCAGTGACTCAGGTATATATAAATATTACTTCCTGGCTCCATTCCATGAAGATTGTTCTATTTTTGTCTTTGTTTCTTGCAAAAGTAAAAATATATATGCCTCCATATTTCATGTGTGACCTGTCATAGCTCTATACTGTCTCATAAGGAATTTAATTTAAACTTTTGATACTGAATTGTGGGAGGAAAGCGTAACTTGGGGCAAAGAGCTCTGCAAAATCCATTGTTCCCTGAGCCCTGATTGTCTCTAATAAGTTTTCTTCATTTTGAACATGGCAGGTAACGTATTTATAAGTTAGATGTTAAAGCTTAGGTGAAACTCTTAGCACCAATTCCACAGCCTGTTTGACTGTAGGACTCTCACTGAGCGGATTTCATCTCCAATATGAAAACTCAGAGTGCCAAGGTTTTCTGCTATTTGAAGACAGAAAGCAGGGGCTGTAAGACAGACAGTCTGAGAATGATGGCCCATGATAGCATTCTGGTTTATTTTCACAAAGCAGTTGCTTAGATTCTCAAGTGGATGTGAAGAAACAGAGAAAACTCTCCTAACAGGTGAGAGCAGCTGAACACAGCTGCAAACCTGCACAAAGGCCATTCAGAGCTTGGGGGTTTCAATCATCTGAGTCTGCCAGGTTTTAGAAAGTAACATAAGGAATGGTCCTGGAAAAAGATTAATTTCTTTGGGGCAAAATCCTAAGATAAGCAAGGTTTCTTTCTAACCACTCTATTGATACTTAATTTGAAGTGCTACCTTCCTATAAATAACCACAGGTGTCAGAAACTATGAGGGGTTTAAGATTTACCTTACTTACAGGCTAACAATTCAGCCTCCAAATGCTGTGTGCTACCAGGAGCCATGGGGCTCCTGCATCAGAGACAATACACTGTTTACTTAGCACTAGCAGCTAGATGCAATGCGCGGCATTACAGGATAGGGACCCTGTGCTTAAGAAAATTGACTCTTACGGTGGACACTAAGCACGTCTACTATGTTGTGGAGACATTATCTTTATTATACTGGAGAGTACAGTATATCTGCCTTTGCTTCAGAGAAAGATACTATCTCTATCTTCTAAGGTGTTAAGCAAACTTGATCTTTGCTCTGGGAGAGACAATATCTCTATCTTTTAAGCTATTTCTTTTTTTCTTTTTTAAAAATCCTCACCCCTTATATATTCTATTGAAAGAAATAGGAGAGAGAGAGAGAGAGAGAGAGAGGAGAGAGAGAGAGAGAGAGAGAGAGAGAGAGAGAGAGAGAGAGAGAGAGAAGAGCAATATCTATTGTTGGCCTCCTGGATCAAACCCACAACCTTTTGGTGTATGGGACTAAGCCACCCTTCCAGGGCTCTATCCTTCAAGCTATTTCCTACAAACATCCTTCAAAAGACATTTGGAACACAAGACAGTCAGTGTATAAATCATAAGACAGGCACAAACACAAGAGAACCATGGAGAATTTTATTCCAACATGTTTATCTCTTTCCCCTCTTATTGAAATCCCACTGTACATGTGTATACAAATGTCCTAGATCTCTTACTTTCTGACTTCTACACACAGATACACAAACACCAAAACTCTGAGCTTGTTTTCTGTTCAAAATCCATAGGACAGAGCCTTTCTATGGAAGGAAAGGAGCCTTCACTACTCCTTATTTCTCATTTCCATAGCAACTAGTGATAAATGTATTACCTCTGCCTGAAACACAGTAAATACTCAGTAAGATGTTAGCTGCTGTATAAGTCAAAATGTGCTAGACTTTAGCTGCAGGAACAAATTATCTCAAAATATCAAGGTGTGTTTTTTCTTTATTGTGCTACTTGCACCATGCAGGTGTCCTGGAGGCTCTGCTCTGCACTGTCCTCGCTCCACGACACAGGATGACAGGGGAGCCTGTCAGAAGCATGGCCAGCCCCTGTGGCAGAGCCAAAGAACTGTCTGGGGGCACTTGTGCAGGCAATTCAATGCTCTGGCCCAGAAGTCACACGCATCACTTCGCTACACAGCTCACTGGCTGGATCTGGTGACATGACCCCACCAAAGAGCTAAGAGGTATGATGCTACCAGGTGCCCAGAAGACAGGGGACAGAATATTAGAGTAACAACATAAAAATTACTATAAGGTTTATGGTTATTATTATTAAAAATTATAATAAAATATTTACTGTGGCAGAGGACATCATCCCTGCCTACTCAGCATACTTTTGATCATTGTTTTTGGTAATATAATTCCAATTTTGTTCAAGTCTCTCCTATACTCCCCCCTCCCATAGTCACAGGGCCTCAGGGGAACATGACTAATACCCTCAATATCAGGGGTGGGTCTGGTTGGTCAAGGGACACTGTCATCTGTCTTGCTGCTGATTGATTTAGGAATGGGCACATAGAACTCAGGCTTCCTTATAGAAGCTTCAAGTTCCTGAGGGTTATGGGGAAAATTTATTTCTCAGCCTTCTTAAAGAGCTTCCAGAACTTACTTTTTCTTATGGTCAAGCATAGACAGGAGGCTTGGAACCAGCTGGACAAGAAGCTTGCAAAAAGAACCCATAGAAAAACAGACCTAGAACCACCGGCCTGAGAGTGAGTCCTAAAAACCTTTTAGCTTCCCACTGCGGGGTCTCACTATTGAAGCCAACAGGAAGAGAATTGTCTGTTACTTGGAGCTGAAAGCAACCTAACCAATGCTACTACCTTCATGTTAGCTTTAGGAAATAAAGAGCAATGTGGAGAGGGATAGGGGCAGGGTTGGAGCCACTAGCACCGCGAGGAGCAGGAACCCAGCAGTGGGAACAGTCAGAAAGTGTGCCCCGCCCAGCGTCCCCACCACCCCAGGAACCTAGCCGTGAGCCCTGGCAGTGTAGGCGTGGGCGGGCCCACTCTGCCACTGTAGCTTTCCTGTCTTCGGGAAGATCTATCACATTGCCTGGAAGAAAACACTGTTCTGCAGACCAGGATGAACCCAGATTTTGACCTTCAGCAGATTGCCTGTGAGTTTTCTTGGAACCCTCTTGAGGGATGTGCCTGCCGGGTGGAACTGCAGCTTGCAGGACCAGGTCCCAAGGCAGGCTGCAAGCCCCCTCCTGTGCGGTGGCGCTCCACACACAGACTGTCCAAGCATAACAGGGGACCTTTGCATATCCACAGATTCAGGCCGAGTGGCAGCCTGGATGGTTTGGATGCACTTAATGCCACAGCTAAGCAGGCCTGTTGCATTTAATTTTCTGGAGCTGAGTTTCTTTAAGCCTTTTCTTACATCATCTTCTTGGAGGCTTTTCAGGGTTAGGGTCAGAAGGCAAGTCTTAGATCAGTATCCCCAGCAGGAAAAGGCTCTGCCAGCCTCTGGCTGCATGGCCGGTCTTTCGTTTCCTGTGCTGTTCTAGCTGATGAGGAAGCGGAGAATGACTGTTTTTTCTTTTATTTTTATCCTGCCATGGTAAATACCATCCCAGTTTAGAGTCTGGCAAGTTTTTATAAGGAGGAAAAGGGGGCTGTTTTTAATAAACAAGGATGGAGTGATACACATCTTCTCTCTGCAGTAACTCTTAAAAACGCCAGGAACTGCAGCTCCGGGAAAGGTGATTGTTTGCTCCATAACCAGCTAGCTGTTCGCTGTCTTGCCCAGACTAGAACTGGAGGCGGCAGACTTAAATTGAGACACATGGGCTTTGAGTTAGATCGGGCTTGAAAGAAGTTCAGGAAACTTTCAAAACAGCCCAGATTATTGTAGGTAGCAGTCTGTCCCTTGCAGTTGTAGTGAGCACCGGGGAGGGGAGGGGAGGGGACCACCCCAGGGCACTCATCTGTCTCATGGAAGCTGGTAGGATCACTAGATCAGTTTTGCAGCAGGTAGGGATGACATTTTCAGGGTCCCTTAGGTAGTCTTATGCTGTCATAAAAAAAGAATGTCTATTCTCTGAAGCAAAACGTTAAGGTAACAAGACTCCTTAAATGCTAGCTGAAGGTCTTCTTGAGGTTTTCTTTCTTCCTTTCTTCACTGGCTAATTTCTGTGCACCTGTCATGACTGAGATCCTTGTGGGTATCCCCTGGCACCTCTGTGTTTCATGCCCCTGCTTCAGCACTGGCACAAGGCACCGTGGGGTACCTGAGCCCAGCCTCGGGCACATCTGGAAGTCAGAGGTGGAGAAATCAGCCTTGAGAGACACCTCAGAGGGGCTCTATGATGGCAGGTGGCAGAATATAAACTGAGCGAGCCTGGGATCCCGGGTATTATTAGAAAGGAAGCCAAGGGCAAAGTGAGCATTCTTTCAGTCAGGATAGGGGAAGCTGGTCCGCAAGAGGCTTGGGGTCTATTGGGAAAGGCAATGCAGGAAAATAACTCCGACTTTAACTATTGCAGTGACCACAAGTAATGACCATTTCTTTTGTTATCTCAAATTCAAAGATGCTGGCTTATAGCCTTTTTTACCAAAAATTAAAAATAACTTTCGACCTAGTGTCTGGCATAGCCTGAGGAGCTCAATAAGACTTTGTTGTAGAAAACAAAAGAAATTCTTGTGATAGTGCATAAAGGGGTCTTCACAGCCTGCTTCCAACATTGATCGAGTGTGAACTTGTCCTCATTCAAACTAACCAAGAGAATGATGACTGAAGCTTTCATTGATAACTAAGTCAATAGTTGATATTTATTAACCACTTACCATGTTGGAGGTATGGTTCTAAGTTCTTTACAACATCCCCAGAAGTGGGTGTTCTTATTATCCCCAGTGTAGAGATGAGGAAACTGACGAACAGAGAGGTTAAATAACTGGCTCAAGTAACACAGTTTTGAACCCAAGAAGGCTGGCTCCGAAGCCCTGAGAAAATGGTAAGCCAATCAACTCTACTGCTTAACTAGAAACAAGCTGCAGCCAACAGGAGGCTGAAAGGAGAAAGTGGCAGGTGAGGCAGAGGGTAGGCAAAAAATCAAGCAGACGAAAGATGAAGGTTCACTACCAACTTCAATCGCCAGAAAAGCGGGCTGTGCCCAAAGAGGCAATGGTATAAAGGAAATAAGTACATGGTCTCTCACAGCAGTTGCTAAGCTAATTCTGCCCTACCTATATTTTCCATTTTTATTAGACCCCTCAGTTATACATTCCTCTTGGTATCCAAACTATTGTTCATTTGCAAGGTATTAAAGATGTGTTGATCAATTATAAAGCTACATAGAATAAGGAGTGCAGGATGGCATGTAGCTAAAGAATCATCTTTGTATTTAGGGGAAAGTCAGTTGAAACCTATTTAGTTTAGATGGTTGAGACATGCATAGTGTTATAAATAATACCAAAGACTATTTCAGCCTCTAGGAATTTTTCAAAACCACAATTTTCTTTTTTGCCAACCCATCCTGTTGTGCGTGTGTGTATGTGTCTGTGTGTTTTCCAAAAGCCGAAAAAGAATCTGGAACCTGTTTTAAAGTTTTGTTAAAACTCATGCTTGCCACAGTCTGATTTCTTTCAGATTTTGTTCCTCTTCCATGATTAAGTACAATTCTATAATAATATTCATGTGGCCAAGTGTATTTCCATTTAGAAGCAGGAAAATTGAGAAGTTGTCTTCTTTTTTGTTATAATTTTGGCTATCTCTGGTCCACGCTACTTATCTCTCTTTTTAAAAATCTTGTCTGTGTTCCCCTAGCCCAAGTTTCTATTCTTCTAATCTGCTCAGGCCAGAATGACTTAAGCAATGAAAAAAAAAAAAAAAAAAGTAGCAATAACAAGTATTCTTTATTTATATGGCAACTTTCTTTTATAGATTCTAAACTTTAGAGAATGAGAACATCTCCTTCTAAATATTTGTGGGCTGGATCTAGGTTCCTTGGTTGAAGGTGTTTAATATGGATGGAAATACTTGGTATAATTCTCAAGGTTATAGTTTTATAAAGGCCGCTTGTTATTTTCCTTTGTTACATAATCCTATCTCAGGTCTGCCCCTCTCTGAATAGGCAGATTTGAGGACTATCAGAGATTAGAAAATTCAATTTTTGAACTGAGCACATTGTCTTGAGTCCTGCAGATCGTTCTGGGCTCCTTATAGCTCCACACAGAGCAAGTGATACTTCTGGTTCAGTAAGTTATGCTAATGACATGCTTTGGATCTTGGAACATTTGAGATAGAATCGGGCTAGAATATCCCATGTCACTTAGCCTCTTGCTCCTGTTTGTAAACCTCAGGGAACACCAGCAATGACTGCTGACAAACCAGGACGCCTCCCCTTCGCTGTGGCACTAATCTCGCTCCTTCTAACTCCTGGACAGACTCAGCTGAGATTACATCTCATGTGTATCTTGCATATTTTTACCCATCTTTTCCATATGCCAGTCAATAAGAACATTCATGAAGTACCTACTATGTGCAGGGGGAACACTGTGCTTCACTCTCCACTCTGCCAATTCCTTGATTAAAAGACTAGCTCAGAATATCTTTCAGAAATAGTTCTCTGCTTAATGCCACCCTTCTCCAATGTCTTCATGAAAGTATGTCCTCTTGTGCGCACAGCCCCAATGCTGCCTAAGGTAGTGTTGCTCAGGCCTTTTGACCATCCCCACAGGAAGGAATAAATTTGACTGACACAAGTATCCTGTACACACACACACACACAACTCACAAATATAGTTAACTGAAACAAATGTTTTATGAAAACAATACTAACCATGTAGGATGCACTTGAGTATTTTTAATTCTAAATTATTTCCTAAAACAAAAAGGCTCATCTTTACTAACAAAACTGATTTCATGACCAGCATTTTGAAAAACTCTAGGGAACCCTGGGTATTTAAGAAGCATATGAGTTAGTTAGAGGTTCTAAAGGATGAATAATTCAAATAGAAGGTGACTGAAGAGTATTCACCAACTATTGTTAGAAAAGTAAACATTTGTCCAAATAAAGTATTTGCTAACAAATGCTGTTTGACCAGATCTTCTGAATTTCTAAAAATTAGTTCATCCTTTAAATAAATAATAACTTAAAAAACTTTGAGCATCGCGTCTGCTCTAGACTTCAAACACATAAAAATGGGTAAGTTCCTGTCTTCCTGGAACACATGGTTTAATGGAGGACACGGAAATGACAAATTAACTAGGGCTTAGTGTTCTAAGGATAATCACTAAGACCCATGTGGGGGCTGTGTAAGGAGCAAGGGGGTCCCTAATTCAGAAAGGGTTGGGCAGGCCTCTTGGAGCTGTTGACTCTTGGAAAAGGCCGGGTCAGGAGTGACATCTTCTCCCTAAACCAAGAAAGTGCTCAGTAGTTGTGTTCAGAAGGCATGGAACCTCTTGAATCTGCAGGGCATGGTGAGGGGTCCCAATGGCTGCAGTGAAGGGCACAAGTGGGGAATGATCAGATACAAACCTCTGGAGACAGGTGAGTAAAGGAGCTTGAATTTTCTCCAGTAACATGAAGGGAATCCATTGAGAGGTTTCTGTTTTTGAAAGATCCCTGAAGAAGCAGTGTGGAGCATACTGGCCAAGAAGCCAAGTTGGAGCAGTGTGTCTAGTTAGGAGGCTGGGCATGGAAACCACAGGAGAAATAGTGCAAAGGGCCTTGGCCAAGGCAATGGTGGTGGGAATGGAGAAGAGGGTAGGCTGAGAGGCACTAGGGACACAGCAGCAGGAGGATTACAGCAGGACATGTCTCAGATGATTTCCAGGTTTCCAGCAGGCACAGACAGTGGCATTTGTGCCACCCAGGCAGAAGGGAAATGCAGAGGGAAGACAGAATTTGGGGACAGTTCAATGATGGACATGCTAGGTTTGGAGGGCAGATGGTGATGCCAAACCCAGTTGGATCTGGAACTTGGAAAGAGGTCTGACCTGGTGTTAAATGAAGCCACAAAACAAAGGTATGAAGGAGGACCAGCAGATGCCTGGGGATGTGGGCCTAGGAAGGCCCCAAATTCAGGGCAATTACTGATTTGCTCTAGCTCCATCATTCAGTTGGCTCTGATTAGTGTGGCGTCAGTGCGAACAGCTCTTGTCCTTACTTTCTTGCTGTCTTCTCCAAGCTGTAAATGCCACTAGAGCTTTCAGAGATCTCATGAGGAATGAACAGTCTTTAATGTATTTATTCGGCATAGTCCTCCCTTCAGGAGCCTCTGGAGTTGACACATGGGACAGGCAGAGGAGAGCCTCAACAAAGGCAGGACACAACTAAGGGTGACAACTAAGAGTAAAAGACCCATTCTGAAATGTTAGCTGGTCTGGGGGTCCCAACTTCCTGATGGAGTCCTAATACTTTAGCAAATTGGAGTGTTGTACTAATGTCTCCCAGAGTACCATACACTGAATTGAGAGGGTTGTTTCTTTACTAGATTTTAAGTCCTTCCAGCCCACATCACTTAACTGTGTGTGAGTCCACAGCTCAGCCTGTAGTGGAAGGCAAAGTGCTGGTAGAGGGACAAGGGAAGACAGAATTCAATTTCTGTCCTAGGGTCTTGGGGGGCAGTGAAGTTCACTGTTCTGAGCTGAGTGTCCTCCAAATTCATGTGTTGAAGTCCTAACCCCCAGTACCTCACAATGTGAGTATATTTGGAATAGGGTCTTTTAAGAGGTAGTCAAGTTAAATTGAGGTCATATGGGTGGGGCCCATCCCAGCACCAAGATTAGGATACAGACATACAGGGAAGCCAGGGCCACCTACAAGCCACTGACAAAGGCCACAGAAGAAATCAACCCTGCCAATACCTTGATCTTGATCTAGCCACCACAGCAGGCTCCTACCCTCACCTTTCATTTTCCTGATGGGGGCTTCTATACAATACATAAGCTTGGTGTACCCTTAAGAGGAAAAATGAAAGTTTCCAATTCTGGGGAAGAGAAGAAAGCTGGAGGGAAATTAAATGTGAACGCTACTGAAACAGACAAGGAGCACAAGCGGATTTAACACGTTTACATTTGTCTACCGCCTAACAGGTTACCAAGTAGTTCACAAACCTTAACTCATTTAATCTTCACAGCTGTTTCAACATCACCTGGGAACTTGTTAGAAACGCAAATTCTAGGACCCTTGAGGACTTGATTAAAGAATCAAAAAAAAAAAAAAAAAAAAGGGGGGGGGATTGGGGCGGGAGTTGGCAGCACTTTGTGTTTGAACAAATCTAGGAGATTCTGATTAGCTAAAGGACAATGCGTAAGAGCCACTGAGATAGGGTACGGTCACCTATCAAGACTCGCAGTTGGGAGGGTGATGTGAGTTTTTTGCAGTCGCGAGTGGGCTCCCAAGGACAGTCTCCTTGACAACGGCCTCAGAGCGCGAAGGACTACAAAGTTCGCACACGTTGGTGGGTTTTATCCCTAGAACTAACTAGCACTAGCTGGAAACTCAGCGCGCCCGCTCGGAGTTTCTCAGGTGAGTGGAGCCCTCCAGCCCTCTGGGCAAGCGAGCAGCAGCGGCGGGTGAGAGCGGGGAGCCGGGAACCCGGGAGCCGGAGCCGCCTGGCGCGTGCGCGCCGCCGTGAGCCAAGGGGTGGCGCCGGCCCCGCCGGGCTGGCGCGCAGTCCGAGCCACTCAGAACCCCCGGCGGCCGACACCAGGGGCCACACAATTAATACCCGGCGCCGCCCGCTGCTCCTGGACTGGAGCACCCGCGGTCAGGGAAGCAGGCCCTGGGTCCGCTATACCAGCCTCGCAACTCGCTCTGCTGCCGCAGCTGTGGCGACCGGGGCCAGGCAGACTGTCCCGGGCCAATCGCCTAGAGCCAGGTAATACGGTGACTGTGCCACCAGCGCCGAGGGTCCGCCTGCCACAGAGCTGCCACTTTCGTCACCGCGGGCAACTTCATGTGCACAGCTGGTGGCAGGCGGGCTCTGTAGACCTTTGCGGATCAGGCTTTTTAGAAGGGAGCGGAGTAGATGAGAGGGGTCGCGAAGCCGGGGTGCGAGTGTGGACGAGCTCCGCGACAGGACGCAAGGGTTCCTTTCCTCCCATCCCCGAAGTATCTCTTCTTAAAGTTTTACTCAAGATCTGGGGGCGGGTTTGCTGGGGAGGGAAGCTGGCAACGTATTTCCTCGGGGGAAAGAGCTAGTCACTGGGACAGACACTCCTCCCACGGGGGAGCGACACGCCCGCCTGGCCTCTAGCCCCACGCCAGACCTTCTGCCCCACCGGGACCCACGAGTCCCAGCGCTGAGACTGCACCTGGACCTCGCCGCCAGCCTCTTCTAGTCCAAGGATCCTGGTGAGGGGATGTGTGACGGGCCACCGCCCTCCCTTCCGCGCCTTTCAGTAGGGTAGAAAAGGGCTCATGAGATACAGGACACAAACTTCGTTTGCACACAGCACAACCGCCTTTCCGTGTTTTAAAAACAGGATGAGCTTCTGCGAGTCATCGCGGTTTGTTTGGGACACCTCCTGGAGGCAGAGCTGAGTAGGGCGACTCAGGGCGCAACTGGGGCCCCGGGGCGTGGGGACAGCTCTGGTCTCCTTAGCCCAAGGTCTGGCCCCTGCCCAGCCTTGCCGGCTCAGAAGGGTCCCAGCGCGCAGACTACTGTTCGGGAAACAGGGAGCCTGCAGCGGGACGCGCGGTGTTTCTTGCAGTCGGTTGGGCTCCCAATTCCCGACCCTGTGTCCTGCTCCGCGCTGTCCCCAGGGTGCTCCCGCCTGGTGGCCCGGCAGAGGGCGCCAGCGCCCGGTTGCCGGGCTGTCTCCAGTGGGAGGGGACTGGTGCGAGTCTCCAGGTAAGGAAGGAGCTCAGTGAATCACCCGAAGACGGGCCGATCCCTGCTCCGAGAAAGGAAGCGGGGAGTGGCGGTGGCGCTGTTGAGGAGTCGGGGCTGGCCAGCCGCTGTCTGGCGGGAAGCGGCGATTCTGCCCCGAGGAGGTCTGGGGAAAGCTCGGGAAGGTGAGAACGGTCCCTCCGCGCTGTAGCCAAGGGCCAGGGAACGCAGCTTCAGGCTAAGGCTGACGACTGGAGACCCCAGGCTGCGGGCTTTTCTCTGGGGCCGAAGGCGGGGTCAGTTTTACTCCGGCTGGCGGGGAGGGGAGGGCCGATTCTTCGGACCGGGTGACTGGGTGCTCCCGGCAGCGCGCAGGGTCCCAGAGCTTGGTAACAAAGGCGCTGCGCGGCCACTCCTCCCACCCGCTTCCGTCCCCAGCGGGCCGGGCGCTGGCCGCGGGGTGCTCGCCGGGTCGGGATTTCCCCCTGCAGAGTTTCGGGAAGTTAGCCCCAGGCCCCTTAAGCGGGGACGGGGGCGGCCTGGGAGCTGCACGCTTGTGTTCCGAACGGCGACATTGCCTGTTTCTTTTCCGGGCGAACGGCGAGAGGTGCGGTAGCCCCAGAGCCTCTCCTCCAGGTCCCGGTCGTGCCTCCCGGGCGGGGCGGGGCGGCGCCGGTGCCTCGCTGCTTTGAACTCCCAGCGCCCTGCTTCCAGCCGGCCGCTCGGTCCACGCCCCTCCCTACCGACCCGGGCCGTGTGCTCTGAGCCGGCACGGAAGGCGGTTAATTGCATTACTGAGTTAGCGGCCAGGAGGCTGCAGTCCAGGCCGCAATCTGGGTCAGGTGCAGGGGTCAGCGCTTCTGGCGCAGGTACTACAGCTCTGGTGGTCTAACGGTTGATTGGCATTGGAAGTTCCCCAGAAGGAGAAAGGACAGCAAGGAAAGCTCCTTGTTTTCCACGAGTTTGGGATCACTGCAAACTCTACGACTGCACCGAAATGGCAGGGCAGGCTGTCCACCAAGCGCCAGGCGGAGGAGGTGGAGCTGCTGGAGGTTAACCCTGGGCCCTTTGCTCCGGTGTGAAACCTTAACCCTTAGCAATCAATGAAGAGAATTCCTGTGTTTTCTTATCTGTGGCCACTCCTTTCCCCTGTAGTAGAGAAAGGGCGGAAACGGGTTTTTCTGAAGAGGCTATATTGTAGGAGAGGATCTAACAAGCACACTTTGGGAAAAGGATCTTCACCTTTCTCCTTTGAACCTCACAGCCTCCTCCAAAGAGGGTTTTTTTCTGTTACTGAAGAGGAAACTGAGGCTTCAAAATGTTTACAGGACCCAGAGTCTGTCCTTCTCCCAAGAATACATTTGCTCACTCCAGTCTTTGCCTAAGGTTGTTCCTCAAGAGGTTTTATTTATTTATTTATTTTTGGTGGATTGCTGCAGATTGAAGTGTCAGGGTATATGCTGTCTGTTACCCTAGGCTCGGCTGATCATGTTAGACATTAGGTAGGGTTAGATTGACTTTCTACATATTGCTGTCCAGCGCCTCAACTAAACAAATCTTAGCTTAATGCTTAGGGTATATGAAGACAATTAAAACCATTAGAATTGCATGGCAACTCTAGAGAGAGTCCGTAATAGCTGTCCTTTGCTTTATGTGGTGTTTCCTTAGGCAGGTGGGCCTGGGGTGAGGAATTCTACAAGCAATGAGCTCTGCTGCCTTCCCTGCAGCAGGGAGCTGTAGTTTCCACCCTGTTAGAACTCTGGACTTTGCCATCCTCTAGTATGTGTTTAAAGTTAAGTGAAGTCTGCCTTGGAAACATGGCCAGCCGTAATCGATTACCTGATGAATTAAAACTCCAAACAACTTCATGTTACCCACACACTTATCCATTGTTGAGCTCAAGTTTATGATACGGGATTGTTGGCATTGTCCTACATATACTTAAGATAGATTTCCATAGGGGAAGATGTTTGAAGGTCTGGAATAACAATCTGTGACGCAGAATGTGCAGCGTCACCAGTTGTGGAGATGGTACAGCATGGTGATTAAGGGCAAGCCTCTACAGCCTCAGTGGCCAGCGACAAATGCCACCTGCACCGTTTATAGCTCCGTCATGTTGGGCAAGTTGCTCAACCCCTCTGAATTTCACTTGGCTCTTCTAAGACAGAGATGATAAAATACTCTCTGGTTTCAAACTATGTAGCTACTCAACACATGTTAACTAATCACCATGATGTTGAAGAACAAACTCTTTTTCTCCCTTCAGCCAAAAAAGGTAAAATGGTTGACACTTGTTTTGAATTCCCTGTTCTTCTTAGTTAGCACTGCAGTGTGGTGCACTTAGTTATGCTTTGTCAGCATGTAGTGGTGGTGGTAGGGGGTGGGGGTTGGCACTGATGGAAAACTTGTTTAGTTGCCCGAGGAATTTACAAGAGGCTCTGAACTGTGGGGCTTCCCTCTGAGTTGTACCACTGTGTCATTTTGTGGTCAGCCCTGCAGTCATTTCTCTCTCCCTTAAATTTGGAGCCTGTATTCTAATGACTAAGATGACGGGACTTTAAAAAAAAAAAAAAAAAAAAAATCCCAACCAAACAAACTAGAGAAAAGGAAGCAAGTGTTCTCTTTGCTCATTCACGAACCATTATCTGCTTCTGTGAAAATTGTGCTGGTACAGTCTCCTTGGTTTAAAGGTGAGCTGCAAAACCAATAGCAAAGCGGGGAGAGTTTGAGATAGCATTTCAAAAGCTTGCTCAAATATGGTCAACTATGTGCGGTCTGAAAATTGCTAAACTAACTTGGAAGGTGACACAAAGACACATACGTTTGGTTAAGCTAAACAACTAGTGAAGTCATGTCCTGTGTTACAAAACTTGGAAGCTTTTCCATTTAGCAAATACAGGTGGAGAAGTGGAGAAATGGTTTCTTATGATATGTCAAGTTGTTTTTGAAAGATCTTCTTTACAGTTCTTGATTTTACTTTTGCAGTTATCTTTTAAAACAATCATGGGTGAAAGTACTGCAAACCATATAATGTCCTTAAACACCATCCTATCATGAAAGTGGTTACCAAAAAGTGTAAAGCACTGGTCCACAGGGAGGAATTGCCACTTAAAGCTCTTTATAGGTTTTACACTTGGACAGGAAATGCAGCTTCCCCCCACACTGGAAAGTGAGCTGCGTGCGTACCCACCCAAGTGGCAGCATGCAAAGGCTTAGGAGCATCTCTGTGACTGGGAGGAAGGAAGCAGCTGCAGGGCCAGCCCCAGACCTGCTCCATTGTGGGAGCGTGAGCAGGCCACTTGTTCAAAGGCATCTTGCATTCCCCAGCTGCTCCACCACCTCTTTGCAGATGGGAGAGAACTTGCCAGCTGCTGGGGCAACTGTGCTTACATTTGCTGCTTTTGTGCAGCATCCAAGAAAGGTAAAAACCGGACGCCTTTGTGAAACTGTAGCCATTGTAAATAGTCTCACTCCGTTCTGCCATGTCAATGTTATTCCAGATACAGTCTGTCAGGGCAGAAGGTTTAACAATAAATGTCAGAATTAACTTTTTTTTTTTTTTTGAGTAAAAATTTTAAGGATAACTAGCATGTATAGTTTTCCTTTACTTAAAGCTTAGGCAACGTCTGTATTTCATTGACTACCAAAGGAATAGGTCTAATAGTATGTGGTGTTTTTGTTTTTTTTTTGTTTTGTTTCCATATGAATCAGGTTTTGTTATACACCATTTTTTAAACTGCATAAAATATATGAAAGTTACAGTGTGTGTTTAGGTTATCTTACATTTGTTAGAGCTGAAAGTTAAAGGGCACTCCACAGCCCTTATCTTGTCCATGAGAAAACGTGTGTTCCCAATCGGTTACCTAAGGTGATTTGACTCTTGGTTTAGTTCAGCATGTCTGTTGAATGTTTGTAGTGCTGCAGGCCTGCAGAACTATGAAGATGAGTAAGGGCTTGGGCCCAGCCTCAGATGGACTCACAGCTTACAAACCAACAATCAGAAATGATTAACATATGAGAGCTGTCAGAGAGGCAGCACTTTTGCGTGAAATCACCTCTTCAGGGACATTTTTTGTAATAATGTTGGTGTTGTAATCATGTCAGCTCAAATAAAGCCTGCGTAACAAGTTCCTGTGCCAATAAAAATTGATAAGGAGAGTCTGGGTGCAGGGAAATAGAAGCAGCATTGTATGGTTTCTCAAATTAGGAGTACCTGTACTAAAAAAAGAAGGCCTTGTGTGTGCGTGGGAGACCCCTGTTTCTTAGTGTGAATGAAGGTGAATAAATGCTCTCTAGAAGCTGCAGTGTAAATCACAGCCCTTTATTGAAATTCTGTCAGCTTTAGGCCCTTTGTTGCAGGAGAGGTTATGAAGTAAACCATAATCGCATGGACATATATAGCAACACCCTCTGACTCCGAATCTCCGTTCATTCTGACGGGCTCTGGTACTGGAAGCTGCTGTTGTGTTAGATCCCCAGCTACTCTGAGATGCTGAGTTAGACGCACTGTGGTAAACGCTTGAATCCCTTCTGGGCTCCACTTATACATTCACTTGGTTTGTCAGAAGAGGAAATTGAGGCTTGGCCGAGGAGTCCTTGCCTGGGCCAGGCAGGACTAGAGTGAAAGTCTTCTGACTCAGAACAGGGCCCACAGAATCACTTACACAAAGCTAGAGAGGCTGAGTCACCTCCTTACTTCACGGTGCCTGCTGACCACAGGGCTCTTTCCCTGAGATAACACCGTTTTTTGTTCTGCCTGTGTACACATTTTACTTATTCAGTGATCATGTTGTATTTTAAAATCTTGGTTCTCAAGTGCAACTGCCGGTTTTCTAACACAATGGATCCCTCCTTCCCACCACACACGACGTATACACGGATACACACAGAGGCCGAATAGTGGCTGTTGGACGCATTACCCATTATCCAGCATGGCTCTGTCAGAAGATGACCTCACATTCATTTCATCAAAGTGTTTAGTTCTGATTGACGGTGAGGAGTGCTATACAATTCTTGATGGATGTCAACTAGGTTAACCAGTCTTTAATCTTGTCTTTTCTACCAGAGGGACTGTAGAAACGTGCCCCCCCACCCCCCGACTAAGGCAGTGACCAGATTGCCCCTTCAACACCGTGCTCCTCAGAGGGTAGAAAACAACAGCCCATATCCTGGTGATGGGCATTAGGGGCGCAGTACAGAGGGCCTTCTTATGCTTCAGGGCTTTTCTGATGTTCCATCTGTGTGCAGCCACTGTCCTGTTGCTTCCACACACCCTACAGCTCCTCCTGTCCCCTAACTTTGGCAGCTTCCTCCTCATTCCAAGGCCCTTTGTTGCCTCTGACACGCCGTCCTCCCTGCTCCTGGTCTGTTGCTCTCGCCCAGTCACCTCCTGGCAGCCCTCGGTTTCAAGTGTCTTACGGACACTTTGCCTTGGATGCCCTTATCTCCATCTGTCGCTGGTGTTTAGTTGCCCGCCCCC